>JAODHX010000721.1:1947015-1974571 GCA_027576295.1 Cossypha polioptera | reverse complement strand
AAGCTACATATTCTATGTATTTAGGACAAAGGATACACTTTTCAAAAGCACAGTCCTTTTTACAGAAGTGGGGTGGGCATTTAAGATGCAGATTTCATCGGCTCTAATATTCATGTTCCTGAGTTAGGAAGATGCTTTATAAGCTCTGTAACCAGTGGTGCCGACTGGTTTATGAGAGGCTCAGGCTGCTGGAGATCAGTATTATGGTGACCATTTTCTTTGTTTTGGATTCTGTGAAAGGGTGAAGCTGAGTTTGCCCGAATCATGTCTCTGGTTGACCCCAATGGGCAAGGAACCGTCACTTTCCAGTCCTTCATTGACTTCATGACCAGAGAAACGGCAGACACAGACACGGCTGAGCAAGTGATAGCTTCCTTCAGAATCCTGGCTTCAGATAAGGTCAGTCACTGTGCTGCTGCTGTAAGGATTCAATCCCGTTTAGCCCTTCTTGTTACAAGCCTTGTAGTAATACTGAAGCTTTGTTTGCAGTTTGTCAGACTTCAGAGAAAGCATGTGCCTTTTCTTCTTGTTTGGAACCAGGACTCTTACCTGAAATGGGTGCAGAATACAAGGCTTGTGTATCCTCATATGAACGGACAGCCAACATAAAACTAGGCATCTTAGACAAGACTTAGTTTGTCTGTATAATGGATATATTGTATATCAGGTTATTTCCACACCACAGCCTTGATTAGAGGGGAACTCGTTCTGCCTTTCACACTGTTGTCTGGATGTTTCAATGCAGATTTTGGCCCTCTAGAACATAGCCTATATCAGATGCACAAGACTACACCTGGTTGTGAGCAATGTTGTGGCCACTCAACAGGGTGATGCAAGGTGATGTATCCATATCCTAGCACGAGCAGCAGGAGGAGGCCTCCTCTAGTTACGGGGTTTGTAGCGGAAGCTCCTGAATTTGGCATACTTTTATGCCCACTGCCAGATGCACTTGTGACTGACTTGTGTTTGAAGAAGCAAGGGAGTGTAATGGCAACACAAGAGCTTCTGGAGGAGCTAGGGCCATAAACAGTGCTGCCTCTAAACCAATCCTGTGCTGTGGAGAAAGGAGAGATCACAGCAGTACAGGTCTATTTGCCCAAGCTCGCTCTATTGATTTTCTCATTCCAGCTGCTTGTATTGATTTTGTGATCTCAGTTAATGTGGACCACATTTTAAATTCCAGACGTGTTCTCAGTAGCAACTCATGTGGAAGATGGTCTCAGGAAAAAGTGGTTTTCATTAGATTGCTATTTTAAGCAATGTCAAGTCTGTTAACAGAGGGTATCCCTCATGTCATAAATGCAAACCATTAAGAACAATAATGCATCTTTCTTTACACATATATTAGAACCTTGAAACTAACAGGAACTACCTGCATCTGTCCTGTCACTGCAGAAGGGGCAGTAGTGCACTGCAGAGATATTGACTATCCAGGGATAAGCTGTATCTGTAGCAGTCTGCCCATGGCTGCACAGTGTTTGGTAGCTAACACACACATGCAGTCACCTATCCTGAGACTGCATTTTGACCTAATCAGTTTGTTGGTGGAACTTTCCCCTTCAATTCATAATTTGTGATGGAATTTACCGAGGAAAACATTTGGTCTCAGAAAAACAGGCAAGATGTCCAAATTTATGAGTCACAGTTACAGAAAATAAATATATTTTGTGTTTTTGAAGAACATATACTGAATTTGTAAATCCTTTTCCCCCTCCCAGCCTTATATCCTGGCAGATGAGCTGCGTCGAGAGCTGCCTCCTGAGCAGGCTCAGTACTGCATCAAGAGAATGCCTCCGTACACCGGCCCGGGATCTGTTCCTGGGGCTCTGGATTACACCTCTTTTTCATCAGCACTGTATGGAGAGAGCGACCTCTGATTCAGTAATTGGCTGTATTCATGGTAGACACTAAAAATACCCACCTTGTTGCCCAGATTGCTTCTCAAAAGCTTTGACAAGCTGATTTAAAAACAAATTTTACAAATACAGTAGGTATCGTCAGTGTAAAGTGCTAGTAACTGAAGTAACCGGTGTATATTAATGTGTGCAGCACGCTAGATACCTGCCTTGTTGGTTTTAGGTTGTCTGTCCTATGCAATGCTAGAAAATCTATTTTTAAAATTGCAAGATATTAACTTTGGAAATATATGTTCAGAAAGCAGAATGCAAAACCCAAAAACATTGAAACTCACAAAATATTTCTCAGTTTTTGAAACGTTTCAATGCCATACACGCTTCTTTTACGATGTTCATAAAACTATGTTAGAAGTCATGCTTTTTTTCTTTCATAGAGCAATATTACTTTCCTCTCATGATTTCCGATTTTCTATGCTTCTATTGGTGGAATTTAATAAAATACTAAAATGCAGATTTTCAGGGAAGAAATGTAACAACCACATAAATGACTTAATTATAAAAATAATCCAGAATGCTATGCTTTTGTCACAAAGAGTTGTAATATATGGAGGAAAAGCTGATTAAAGTGCAGTTTTAGAGTTCTGTAAGCAGTTCTTTTCTTTTAGGCCTTTAACTTTCACAGTTGAGGGAATACAACTTTTATAATCAGAAATAATAAGGAAGCTAATTTCATGTGAACTGTTTTGTTATGAAACCCTCATTCTTGTCTATGTTGGACAGTCTTTGTTTCTCAGTATAAGAATGCATTATTGTATGTATTAGTGGGCAACATTCATCTCTATCCTGCATAAAGCAAGCTCCCATCTGAGCAAATGTAGTTATGGTTGTCTTGCAGCTTTAACTGTTCAGTGCTCAAAATTCAGTTTGTCTTGACTTCTGCTGTGTCGCAGGCAGTTCTGTCTGTACCCTGCTCCTGTGTGCTAGACGTTTACTGGTTTTTTCCATCTTGAGAAATGACAGAGAATAAAAGCAGTAACTTTTTTACTTGAATCCTACTGACACTGAGGAAATGCAATGTAATCAAACAAAACCATTTACAAATGGTGAAGCGAGCTGTGCAGCCCAGTGCTATTAAAGCAATGATGTGCCTATTAAATAAAGTCTGCTTTTCAAAACCTTATGAGACTCTGTCGTTGGCAATTGACCTAGTGGCTCCCTCTAAGGACTGGAAACATTTCTGAACGTCAAAGTTTTCAGATGCTAATGGTTCAAAGTCTGTCACACATTTCAATGCATTGTGTCTGCTTGAACGTGTCTCTGTGTGCTGGAGGCAGAGGTCTGCTTTCATGAAGAGAGATGGAGCTCAGAATGAGTTGGAGAGTTTCAATTTAGGTCACCTGAGCACAGATGTCCATAGCTTGTTAGACTTCAAGCTTAGATAGATTTCAGTGCTTTTTGAGGACATTGGCCTTAACTTTTCTGTATGTCATTTTTTCCTCATGTGCAAAAAAGCAGGTGTTAAGGATGCAATGGTGCTTTCCCTGGCTATTGTTTGGAAATATAAGGATGGCAAGCATTAAAAATATGTGATTTCAATCCTAAAGCAGGCACCCGCAGGTTAAGGTAGGTGGAGTGGGAGGAATTTCAAAACAATCCCAGAGGAGATAGACAATGACCAAATACCTCTTCCTTCTCCCTTGTGTACAAAGGCCAGCAGAGGACTTGCTAGGGCTGGGATCTCATCTCCTACAGCGCATGTGCAGCCTTGTGCACAGCCAGAAGCTGCTACTGCCACTGCTGATAATTCCATGGTGCAGTGCCATCTCCTTCTGTGCTGACAGTGCCTGTACAATCTTAGTCAGGAAGCTCTGCCTTAAAGCAAAGCCATTTCCAGCTAAATGATTGCTGGTCAGGCTGAATCTTATTAAAAAATAAATCTGTATATCTCTCATTGTCACAGTTTAATGCAACTGGAAAAATAAAACACTGAGCTTCTGAATGTGGCACAAAAGCAAAATGCCAGTGCTACAGGCAGGATTATGCAAAAAAATTGGCACAAAGTTTATATTTGACACCTCTTTCTGGTGTTGTTCATGTTCTCTATCCACTAATTTTTATGTTGTGATATTATTCCTGTTTTTGATAGTATGGAAGGGACTTCTAATCTCCTTCTTTAGCTGTGTTCTGTTATCAAAGCATGTGAGAGATAATGTTATCAGCAGCAAGAGAAAAAAACTTTTGCAAAGTAATTTTTCCAATCTTATATCAGGTTTCTAATTTCTGAAGGAGAATGAACAACCAGTAGCTGAGAACTGCAGGGATTAATTATCCATTCACACTTGCCTAAAAATGTTATACCATAATTATTACTTTAATATGCCTTTCATGTAAAATGAAGATATATCATAAAATGATTTCTCCCAGGATGAATATAAGTAAATGGTGTTATTTTACCCTAAACAGGGTAATCCTCAAAGTCCTTTAAAATATTCTGTGATCACGTTCAGGGGCTATGGATTTTGCAGAGATTTTCTATTCCTCTAAGGCTCTGTTTTTAGTAGGTGGCATTTGTATATTTCTGCAGGATCACTTTTCACACTGGGAATCAACGCAGCAACATTTTCTGTCCACGTAATTCTGTCAGAAAACTAGTTTTACTATAAAAAAGGTACAGTAGCTGAGTCGAGGGTAATGAATGTGTCAATCACAGGACCCAAATCAAGGTTCAATAGCTGGAGGTACAGCATTTTTTTGATGAACATGTGAATGAAGGTTGTAGAACAAATTACAATTCACAAAAGTCAGTAGGGTTTTAAGTTGCTTTCATGACTGTAATACAGATGTCTTTTTTGACTTTACATGAATACAACAGTTCTTTGAAAAATTTCCTGCCAAGATAATTTTGATTCCATAGTAATAATTTCCAGATTTAATAATTTTCACTTATTTTTAGAAGGTGCTGATACAGGTAGAAATCTGCTGTCAGTTTTATGCTACCTTCACACCTCTCTTCTTTGTACAGTTTTCATCACTGTTTTCTTTATCCACTGACCACAAAAGACTTGGGTCAGAGCCACTCCTAGAGGCTTGTATTTTCATGAGAACATACTGTTGTTCAGTTTCTGAATTCTTGGAGGAGATCATGTTCTTTTATTCAGTTTGTTCATGGTGTCCATAAAGGTTATCCCAGACATGAGTGGTCTCACTGAAGGAGGAAAATAATACCTGTTAGCAGCTGGATTGGTTCCCTTTCTTGACTGAAATAGCTTGTGGTTGAGACAATTCTGTAAGGAAGAAATTGTTTGATCATTGCTAGTAAATGAACAGGCGCTTTGGAGTATGCTTTCATCACTGTGATGGTATAAATATTTTTGGAGGGCTTCTACAAATATTCCAGTAAAATTTAATGAGGAAACAATACCTATTCATTGCCTGTGCCACTCTTCCCCAAGTTTCATGGTTAACAACCTGTGCACTTATTTGCTTGTGCATCAGTCTACCTTCTGCTCCTGTTCAGAGGGTATTTTATTTGGGAAGCCACTTCAGCAGCATTAAGCCTGGACTATAGACAGTTGTTAGCATGTTCTGGTGAGATTCTACTTGTTTTAGATAAAATATTTTTATATAGGAAAACTGACTGTTCTAAGCTGGATTTTATTTCACATTAGTCTCTTTTTAAAATGTGTAATTCCTTTTTAATTTTAACCCAAGGTGTGGGCTGCCACCACAAAGGACAAGTCTATCTCCACTTTTTCCATGATCCCATTAATTTATAAATAGAACAGTTCCCTGGTCTGGTTACCATGCTGGCTGGGAATACATATCTAGAGTGCTTAGAACTGTAGATTATCCCCTGGAGCAGCAGCCTGTATTTACCTTACCTTAAAGTGATTGTATAACTGTGGAATTAGGGACCCAGCCTCCCACTTTCACTGAAAGTCCTTTATTATTCCCAACAATAGAACATTTATGTGCAGACAACAAACCTTGAGCCAGTACTAGGAGTGCCACTTGTTCCCCTCATTAATTAAGGCAGCAATATTAAACAATAAGCCAAATCTTTTCCATATATGAACTTGACTAGGATTTCATATTCTAATCTTCAAAATAAATTCCTCTGCTAATTTGCTAAGTTTTGGGAAATTTCATTAGCATTTGTAATACTGCTTTTCACAAATTTGTTTATCAGCATATTGCTTTAATTACTTGGAAATCAAATGTATTGAATAAATGTCCTGAGACAATAAACATCCCAAGGCTATTTTAACACCCATCCATCCCTCATCTACTTGCACCTGGCTGTTTTGTTTCAAAACCTGGCTGTTTTCTTTGGCCCCAACACATGGAAACTTTCTTCTTTTCAGGATTCCTGTTAATGCTTTGAGTGAAAAATGACCTTCAGTGCTGTCCTCAGAAGTGGTTATCCTGTGTGCTCTCCTGAGCTGGAGCCTTCCAGCTGCATAAGGGATACTTGTGGCAGAAGCCCAGATACAGAACAGTTCTTTTGGCTCAGACACTGAAGGTCCTGTTTCAGGTTTTAGCTGGTCTGCTGATAACACTGAAAGAGATGAAATGCTTGCACAAGTTGCCAGCAAGTCTGGCCTTGATTTGAATGGAACTGTCAATACAGGCACAGCAAATTATTATAATTTTAGAAAAAGGCACCACAGAAAAGCAAAGAATGGCTGTATCAAACATTTTGTTCAGACTTGTATCCTGGCTCCAACTATTACGAGCAGGAGGAATAATGGAAAATCTAAAAAGGAGATGGCAAGTGGTTGTATGTGACCAAGAGTGTCTCCAAGCTGACAGTAATTTGTGGATCATGAACTTGTAGAACTCTGCACACTGATGCCAAAAATTTAGTCTGTTTTTCTGCCAAAGTAATATATCTGCTTTGAGAGCTCCTTCTGTATTCCTTTCAGTAGGACCTACTGCATCTATAATCCCTCCACTAGCCTATTAGATATGCTTGAAAAAATATTTGCTTTTCATTCCTTTATCTTTTCCAAACTGTTTCTCAAAGTCATTTTGGTTGCTCTGGTTATCTCTATCTTCTGGTAACCTACCAGAATTAATGTGGACATGATGCCAGCTTTCTAAAGGAAGTTTGCAAAATGCAGACAACCCAAGACAGAGGAAATGTTACCTCCCAGTAAACAAACCCCAGTAACAGTTTTGCCAAACTCTTTAGCAAACCTATTTAAAGGCAAATCAGACACCCAGTAATGTTTGAGGGCTGCCCAGGTGAGTGTGATGAACATGTATGGCAGATGTGATGTGGTCAAACACCACATGACATCCCTGATGTCTTGTCTGTTGCTGCTGTCATTAAACCAAAGGCACAGACTCTAACACTGGGTGGTTTTGCTACTATTTGTGCAGCGTCTAGGGACAACACTCCACGGCAGCTCTAACTTTTACCTTTGTTATTTGCTAATGAAAAGTGACACAGGCTGATTTCCCACAGCAAGCTGGCAAACCCCCACACTGTCCAGCAAACACTTTTGGCACTTGGAAATAATAACTATCTCATTATCTGAAGCGACCTGTGGGCTTGAGGAACTGAAATATCAGTATTTTAATGCATAAATAAAAATGTACAAGTATGACATTCTTAGGTGTTGAATTATATTTAATTTTTTCCCATTTTTAATTTTAATATAGCTGCATATGCACTTTTAAGAAGCAGAAATTATGCTTGTGGAAAAAAGAAAAATGCAAACTTTATATAAAAAAAGACAATACATTTTTTAACATTTTTCATTCTTCTTAACAAACAATACATTTCTATCAGTTGCCTAAACTTAAGAAGACTCATTCCAGCAGCACTACAAACTAAATGTTTTGATTATGGTTGTGCAAACACCTTCCATCCATCAAAAATTAATAACTAGCCTTTTCATTTTCTTTCACACGAAAAACTGAAGCCATTCAATTATGACCCCACCTGACTGCCCCAACACTCTCACTCTTTTGGGAGCTTAAGCAGATTTTCTGTAAGACTCATTGTTTCTTCAAGCCAGACCATGAACCCAGATGGCCTGGCTGGCCTTATTTGCAAGGGACAACTGGAACAGCGATAGTGAAATGAACATTCTGCCTTTTGAAATAGTTCCATAAGGCAACATCCTGGTCAGGGTCACTACCCCTTCTTGTAGTGGTCGCCTTTAACTGAAGTGCAGCTCTGCAGACAGGATTGCCTTGAGCAGTGGCCATTAATTTGCCTTTTCTGAGCAGGCACCTCCCTTCCCGCCAGCATTACTGTCTCTTGGCAGATCACTTTCCCTTCTAACTGAGACACCACCCTCTGTCTGCCACTGCCCTTTTCCTGCTTGTAACAACTGTCCCTTAGAGCTTAAATGTTTCTGACTGGAGATGTTGAATCAAATCTAGTTTAATGATTTCAAGGCTCCCTTGAACTGGATTTTAAAGGGAGACACTTTATTTCTGCTCGATCAGAATGCAGTTATTCTTGATTTGTACTAAGGCAATAGAGTGTTCATTCCTTTGTTTTTATTTAATATCTTTGGCTTTACCTGCTACTCCTGAAGTACTTATTAGACCCTTCAATACATAGGAATGACAGTAAGCTCTCCAGCCATCAGCTCTATATGGAAAGATGTTTGTGTACCACATGAAAATTTAAGATTTAAACCACAGATTATTCCACCAGCACCTGCTGGCATCAAAATCCACATGCTTGCAGTGAGTTTTGCTCTACGTGGTAAAGATGGGACAGGAGACTTAAGTGTGATTAATCTACGCCTCAGCCTCTTCCCTCTTCATACCCTTCTGGAGGATTTGCCAGCTCCCAGTGTACCTATCCTATCTGCACGTGGGAGAGCAAATACTAGAGAAGGGAAGGATGATACACAGTATTTTCATGTGCCAGAATATACAGTGAGACTTGGACCTACTTTCTCTTGCAGCTCTCTTATTTCCTCCAAACTCAAGTCATCGACAGTGACTCTACTACATGAGGGGTTGTACTAAGACCACTTTCCTGATCCGGGAAAACATACATGGAAAATGCTAACAGTATGTAGCAATGCTAATAGAGACTTCTGAGGACTTAGATCTAAGAATCTTAGATTTCTTAATACATTTTAGACTTAACAAGTATTAAGGCCCAAAGTGAAGTCCTTTAATTTGACAAGAAAAAAAAAAAAAGAGATGTCAAAGGAAAAGAAAATTTCAAAGGGAATTATTGTAGACCACAGGCTAACAAAAGAAACTTTTCACTTCTATGTTGAAAACTTGCCAAAGAGTAAGACCTGACAGGTATCAGTAAACAACAGGGTGGAAATAATTGGCCTTTAGGATGACAAAGTACACTCTGGGCAGTTTTGTTTTTTTTTAATGTAAATATGTGCTACTGATAACTAAAGAAAGGCTCTGCCCTAGAGCATCGTTCCCTGTCAGTGTCTCTTGCCCATGCTCTTGCTCATGAAAGAGGCTGCTTCTTCCTCACAATTTTATTTCTGAAGCTTAGACAAAATTTAGAACCAACATCATCTCTGAGTATTTTTTCATGTTTCTTTATTTCTTCATTCATACACGAGACTTTCAGCATTAAGGTCCTTATTTGTCTAATAATTCTATATTGTTGTACAACTTGCATTTGTCTTTCATTTAATATGTTGATTTGAAAACAATTTTCTTTAGTCATAGTTAGTATCTTCAGAAAAATATGTTTTCTAGAAGGGTTTATCTTTCTAGAAGAGGTTCCTTAAACTTGTTTTTGACCTCAAGTCTGAGACTTTAATCCATGCTGCTCTTTCCTTGCTCCTGACCTTACCAGGTTCCTTCTCCCCTCTCTGTTTCTGCTCCTCTACAATGAATTGAATGCATGGGAAGGGCCAGCATTGCTCAAATCCCTCTCAAGGTAAGGGAGATGGTGCCTGCCTATAGAAAGGATTGAGACAATGTCACTGCTATGTCTGTGATCATAAGCAGCTTCTACAAAGTTTTGAAACCTAACGTGTTAGACTTCAAAACAAACTGAATGAACCAGGAACAAAGTCCTGTGATTTCAAAGTCCTTTAAAGAGAAGAGAACGGCCTATAAAACATGATTTTTAACAGATTGTTGACAACATACCGGACTGTTTCTATGTGTAAGTTAGAGAAAGCCAAGTAGGGCACTGGTCTTTCAAGGTATTTTACACAGAAAGATTCCCTCTGCCCTTGCAAAAAAAATCTTACAAGGTTTGGCGTTTAATGAAAGAAAGTGATAGAATTGAGGCTGCTCTCTGCCATGGCTGGAGCCACGCCTGACACCCGGATGCGCTGCTGGAAGCTCTCCAGTGCCACTCACACATCACACAACCCTTCTCTCTGCCTCCTTGTGCCGTGCTTGCACTACCAGGATGCAGATGTTGGGCTACTTGGCTTTGTCTTCTCATTGTCCACCATTCAAAGCTGCTCAAACCTTTCTATAATCCTCCTCAGTTGCCACATTTTTGAAGATCTCAAGCTGTGTCGAACACAAACCAATGTGCTTGTCAGGAGAAGTGTAATCCCTTTTATAGGACAGCAAAAGTATGCCTTGGGCTTGTGCTCTGACAGTTCCTTTCAGCCGCTGGAGTCTGTACCTCTGAGCTTGTCTATTGACTGGTATGGCCCTGAGAACACCATCAGCCTCTCTTCTATGATTTTGATGTGGATGCCTGAAAGGTACATACTTAGAACTTTAAAAATGCTGCAAAATTTCATAATGAAATAAATATAAAATATTTACAGGCACAAACCTGTAAGTAGTTGAAAGCAGTTGACACAGTTTGCCAGCAGTAAGCTGTAAGACTACACCCCCTATTGAGTTCCTAGTCCTCTCATGCCTGCATTTTAGTCCTTTCAGGCATTTATACATTCTTTCATCAACAAAGATTCTCTAAAGTGATGCAAAAGGCTATATTCTGTTCACTCTAATGTGTTTAATTTCACTGTTATGAAGACTTTGGGCTTTTTTTTTTAAAATAGTGAAGTCCAAAATCTATGGTAAATACGTAGAATAAATTTGTTGGTATTTCCCTGAACTGCACATCTTTAATAGTCTATTCCGACATTTGGAGTGTACTTAGAATTGACCTTGAAGCACTCAGCTTTCTTTTGCCTTCAGGTAATATTTTGATCCTAGAAGAAAATTGTTAAGGTCATAATTTGACTTATACAGAACAGATAATTTGTATTTGGATAGCAAAAAAAACCACCCTCTAAGTTTTGGGTCGACAAAATTATTAAAAATAAATAGTAACTCTTAAGCTCAAAGGAAATTCTGAAAATAAGAAACAAGTAGTGCAACTTAGTAATCCAAAATAGAGCAAGAATCCAGCTGCAGCAAAACAGCACAAGTGGTAATTTCCCAGAAGAGAGTGCCAAGAGCTGTGCTCTGAAATCAGATTAATCTGTTTTCCCCTTCAGACCTCTGCAAGGAGTTGTGAATGCTTCGCTTGAATATATTTCTCTGAAATGCAACTGTTCTATAGTAAAACTAATAATTCTACTGTTCTTGTTTAAATAAGGATTACTTATGTGAATAACCCATTAAGAACAGCATCCTCGGAAATAAAGGCAGATAATATGAGATTGAGAAGTATATTTTTGTAATTAATATTGTGCAGGTATTTAAAACACCACCCCAAAAGGTAAGAGTGAGCTAAAGATCTGTGTTTGATCTCACACATAAGTGTGTTATTTGAATGCATGGGTGTACAAGCAGAGCAACAAGCTGGTGAACAGCTTGGCACTGGAAACATAATCAAAATATTAGGATGGCTTTGTTTGCTTCAAACACTGCCTGGTTTTAAAAGATCTTTCAGTGAGAGTTTATCTCTGTGTGTGGGAGGAGCTGGGGAAACAATGGTTTGAAAACACCTTCAAATATTCTTGGAATAAACACCAGAACTCAATCTGACTTACTGATGTCTTTTGCTAAGGATAATAATTTGGATTTAGCCTTGTTGCAATTATGAAGATGCTGGCTTCACTAAACTGCCACTTATAACCACCTTCAGAAACCAGGATTCTCACCATGATGATGTGACTCCATGTCTGCACCTTATGTTTAAATAGGGCTAACTCCCAACAGTGCTAAGTTCAGGTTTCTCACACACAGGAATGATGCCACATCTGTGTTCTCCCCTTTACTCACTGCTCTACGACTCTAAGCTGCTCCTGGTATTGCTGTAAATGTATTCAAGAAAATTATATTTTTGACAAGCTAATTTAGCAAAATAAGAACAATGCTCCATAAAAAAAAAAAAAAAAACCCAAAAAAACCAAAAACCAAAAACCCAACATTTTCAAGCTTAAGGGCATGCTCACTGCAAATCCTTGAACATTCCCTCCAAACACACCATGTGTTAGAGCATCTCAAAGAAACAGCTCAGAAACCTTGGTAATTGCAGGTGTATGTGTCAGCCTTGGGATAGGGACGCACATCAGGACTCCCAGCACTGTGCAATATTGTCAGCATTGAAACTAAACCAAGAAAAGGGACCTGAGATTCTCCAACACTGCAAAACCCATTAAGGCTGAAGTTTTGTGTTGTTACTTCCTCTTCCCTTCACCCTCTGAAGTGTATCTTGCTTCAGTTGTGCCCTTTTGGTAGTTTGTACAACTCCAGTTTCTCAAGCAGATTGAACACAGTCTGAGTCTGGAGGGTTGCTGCCCTCTCTTCCTGCTGCTGTTCCTACACCAACCCTGGAGACAATTCTGCTGCAGATGAATTGGATCAGAGATCTGTTACCACTGATACCTGACTTTTACAGAACAACTGTGTTCACAGACTAGAACCCACACAAGGAAAGGGATGGAAACAGAAGGATGGCACAGGGTGGAATTTGGGACTGACCTTTCACAGCATCACACAGTCAAACTGGCTTAATTTGATTGCAAAACTGCAAAGGAACTGGGATATGTGAAATGATCCTTTTCAAAAGCACCTTAAAATTGGCAGCTTTTTTTTTTGTCCCACTGACCTACTTTGCAGCAGTTACACAAACAACTGCATCAGCACATGCAAGGACGTGCTGAGCTGTGGTACAAAGATCTGTCGCCACAAAGCAACTGTGTAGACAGTGAGCTTTTTAACCTGCATTGCTGCCAGAGGAAATTTTCATAGTGTGACATGACAAAAAAAGTTTGGAAGCTGTCGAAAAGTCAAGCAAGGAAATGCACCCCCTAAAATCTCACAAAGAACAGTTCTCAAAGCATTGCCCATCTCTGTAACAGATGCAAATTGTGTGTACTAGGAATCAAATTAGGCACAAATTAGGAATACCTAACTTCTGCTTCTGTTTACTCTATTCCACTTTTGTTGTTAGGTTTTTAAAGAGTATGGGTTTCCCGACAATCACATCTTACACTGGAATTTTGGGACATATTTTCACACTAGGTGTTCAGGCTGACCACTGCAATGATCTGCTGACAGGTAAGGTCTGCTCTCCAACAATGTCTCCTGGCATTCAAAACTGGAGCATGGCCTCTACAACTGAAGTTGGACTTCTACCTAGTTGATTCGCAGGCTGCCTGCATTTCTTCTGAAAATGAATGAGATATATACATTATCTAAACATAAGGCTAATTTTAAAATATATATACTTGATTTACCATTGACCAAAGCGACAGTTGATTATGAAAGTTCCTACATCACTCTGGACTCAAAAGAGTTTGTAACCACTGATTCTCTGTCTCAAAAGAAAATTCAAGAGTGAATATTTAGCTTCCAGGAATTGCCTACACTAGCGGCTTTTAACACTCTGAGCTGATAGAAAGCTTTATGTTGCCGCACACGGCTGAGACCCAGGCACCTAAGGGAGTGAACCACCTCAGTTTGCTCCTGCTAACTCAGAACCAGCAGTCCCCGCATCTTCCGCCTGCAGCATTTGATTTGCTTGCTTAGCTTATTGTAACAGGAAGGGCTGGTCAATGATCTATTTTGCAGGCTTCCTTCTTCTCATATTTTGACCACTGAACCAGTTTAAATGACAATGCTCCCCATGCTTATTATTGGCCCTTGAATTACTAAGATGAAACGAGAGGACTGGTTACTCCTTTGAGGCACTCCAACTCTTGGCAGCACATTCTCTGCACAGCGTGGTGATTGCAGGGCTGCTCTGCAAGTACTTCTTTTAAAAGGTGAGTCCTCATACAAGCAGTTGAAAGGATGTACCACCAGAAGTGAAACCCTTGTGTCAAAATATGTCACATTTTATTTGTTTTGTTTGACTGTCAAGCAAACTGTGACTTATATTTGATTCCTTTAGTATAATCTTGCTTCCAGTTCTACATGTATCCATACATCACTAGCAAGTCCGACTTCCAGCTTCCGTAAGGCACATTTATCTACCTCCTCTCAACACTGCATTTGTCTCTAATTGCAGCACATTTGCCGCTTGAGTTTGAAAAAATCATCCCCCTACACCGCTTCTCCCCGCGATGAGAGACAACTCAACTTTATTGAACTCTGTTTGCCTCCAAAATCACCCCTCCCCCCGGGGCACTTGACGTGAGGTGACTCAGTTCGAAGGCCGAGCTGTCGCCTGGCTCTGTGTGTCTGTCTGGCTCTGTCTGTGTGTCTGTCTGGCTCTGTCTGTGTGTCTGTCCGCCTGCCAGGGACCAACGCCGGCCGCTCCCCTCAGGCCGAGGGCAGCGCGCGCGCCCCCGCAGGAGCACGCCGGGACCTGTAGTACGCGCGGGTGGCGCGGGGCGCGCCGGGAAGTGTAGTCAGGGAATGGCGGAATCACAGGATGCCGGCATCGCTGAGGGTGGAAAAGAGCTCCGAGTTCCACCTGTGCCCAATCCCCACCTTGTCCCCAGCCCAGAGCTCTGAGTGCCACCTCCAGGGATGGGCACAAACCTCCCTGGGCACTTCCAATCCCTGAGCCCCTTTCCATGGGGAAATTCCTGCTGATTCCAGCCTGGGGCCGTTCCCTCTGCTCCTGTCCCTGTTCCCTGGAGCACAGCCCGACCTGGGGCTGTCCCCTTCTGTCAGGGAGTTGTGCAGAGCCACAAATTCCCCCTGAGCCTCCTTTTCTCCAGGCTGAGCCCCTTTCCCAGCTCCCTCAGGATTCTCCATTCCCTTCCCTGGACTGGCTCCATCCCCTCAATGTGTGTCCTGGAGGGGCCCAAACCTGACCAGAATCCAGCTGTGCCCCAGGGGACAATCCCTGCCCTGGGGCTGTGGCTGTGCCAGGGCTGCTGCCAGCCGGGTGCCAGTGGCCTCTGGCACACCTGGGCACACCTGGGCACACCTGGGCACACCTGGGCACACCTGGGCTCCTGTTCAGCCACTGTCCCCAGCATCCCCAGCCCTTTCCCAGTTTACCAGGCTGCAGCTCCAGGGGTTCTTGTGTCCCAAGGGCCCCTCATTGTCCCCTGCAGCACCTCCAGAAGAGGAAACCTTCCTGCCCCAGGGCTGAGACAGGAGCTGAGCTTTCCCTGCTTCCCTTGCACATTCCCAAGGGATGAGGAATGTTCAGGTTCACACTCACAAAGCTCAGGAAGCTCCAAGCCACACCAAAGCCTGTCCCCTTTGGAGGCACCCAGGGAATTGGGGGTGGAGGTGAGGAAATCCCTCCAGGACACACCAGAACCTGCTCCTCACTTTAAGACTTGGAGGAGCCCCTGGAATTCTCTGGGAAAATCCATAAGTGCAGCATAAATCTGCCAAAAGCCCTGGGCTGGAATTGGTGTGAGCCTGGCTGGCCAGGCTCTCCTTTAAGGGAATATTTTCCACTGCCTGGTAGAACCTTTTCCCCATCCCCTCCCCTAGATAGGGGCAAAGTGACCATAAAATATTCCTGTGCTGATCCAACTTCCCTGTGCTGCTTGGGGGGGGAGAAGTGGGCACGTTCCTTGGCCCTGCTGTGGTTTATCCCCAGCTTCCTGGCTTTCTGTTCATATTTCTTTTTTATAAGTTAAAATTTGTTCCTGGGAATAGTTCAGCACCAGTGGCTCGGTGCCAATGTACATACACTTAATTTAGATTTAATGGGGACTAGAGTTTCAGACAGGAGGTGGAAATTAGGGGGAATGTAGAGCAAATTTGGAGAAAAAGAGTGTTTTACGTGAGAAGTGCTGGTAAATACTTCACTGAGTAAAGTACGTGGAAACTAAAATGGCAAAGTTACTCTGAATTTGTTGACTGGAGCTTTTTGAAGCTAACAAACTCCTCTAACTCTCCTGTTACATTTTATCTGACTTTCCCCTTGGTTCTGAAAGCAAGGTCAGCCCACCAGTACAATTCACTGCTAGAACTTGAAATGGTGAATTTGGGAGAGGGACTCTTAATTCAAGGTGTGATACCTGCAGTGGCTGCAGCTTCCTTGGACATTTTGCTTTCCTAACCCCAACATTTCCAAAAATTTATTTGTTTTCCCCTTTATGTTTTGATACAGGATGGCAGCAGAAGGGAATTTTGTCCTGGCTTTGAAATGGCAGGATTATGTGTGTGACTTAATGAAATTGGAATCAAATCAGTTTAAATGGAAATAATACTGATGTTAAGAACACACATTTCTCTGTGTGTGTTGTAGCTGCTCTGCTGGTTGTAGGTTGATGGTTGTGCCCTTGTTTCAAGGCTCTGGGACAGAATGTTTGGGTATTCCTGAGGTGAAGTTGAATATTTTCAGTTTAGGGGTGTTGGGAACAGGAAATCATTTGAAGAAAGATTGAATTCAATATTTTTTTAACTTAATTTTGAAGGCACGTGGTTGGATCATTGGGTTGTCTGTGCAGGACTTGGATGATCCATGTGGGTCCCTCCAAACTCAGGATTTTTTTGGCTAAATATGTGTAGTACTAAAGTGGATTTAAAATGATTCTTTAAAATATAGAAAATTATTGCAGTCCCTTCAGAGGAGAAATTTGTAGCTATGAGTGATTTCAATGCAACACGTGCAGCATCAGTGAGTCCTGTAAATAACCAAATTACAGCAAATTGTGTATAAATCAGCTTTTCAGCAGTTGGGTTTTGTTGTAATTTGGCATTTTTCAGCATTTGGAGTGGTGGCTGTGTCCCCTGCAGCCCAGGGCTGTGTGTGACACCATGGAACAGCTGCTTTGTTCTGCTCAGCCTGGCTGGGCACCAGCACTTCTCAGAAATGGCAAATTCCACTTGCCAAAATGGCATCCATGAGCACAGGAGGACTGCCAGGTTTTTTGGGCTTGCTGCCACACTCTGTGCTGGCCCAAAAGTCTTTCACCATGAGCAGAATTTCAAGTGACTCAGTGCTGGTATTTTGAGTAAACAGTTTAGGGGTGTGGGGAGGTCTCAGAATCCTTCTCTAGGTTCCTAAAAATTTATCCTCTCCATGTCTGCCTTAATGGATTTCTTGGGTTCAAGTGTTAGAGGAAAATCAGTGTGCATAGTTGGATTTGATTCCATGTCAGTGTTAATGGATGAATTATCATTTCCATCAGTAAAATCTCCATTTATCTCTCCAGTGTTCTTTACTCCAGGTTAAAAAAGGAAAAAAAATCCACTGATCTCTTGGTATTCCTTGTCCAGCCCTTTGTAAACTGGGAGGAAACACAGCTAGGAGAGATTGCAGTGATTTTATTTCAGTTTTACAGGTTGAAGGTTTCTCTTAAAACACTAATAAATCCCTTGGACTGAGAATTCCAGGGGAGCAAGGCTGAGAAATATTTTCACTTTCAAATCAGGACCATATTCTGAAAATGGTTTCATCAGAGCTGAGCTGTAGAAAAACCAGGCAAGTTCATCTTGAAGAAGAAAGTCAAGTTTTGCTTTAGTTGTGATAAGAAGTGAGGAAACTCCTCGTTCTCACTGAGTTTAGGAAGATTTTAGAGGCCTGTTAAGATTCAGAATTTGCAGTTCTTGCAAATCTGGTGTGGCTTGGAGCTTCCTGAGCTTTGTGAGTCTGAACCTGAAAATTCCTTATCCCTTGGGAATGTGCAAGGGAAAGCAAGGAAAGCCCAGCTCCTGTCTCAGCCCTGGGGCAGGAAGGTTTCCTCTTCTGGGGGAAATCTTTTGGAGATGCCACTGGATAACCCCTGGTCATTCCTCTTAGAACTGAATGTCTTTATGGCAGGAGAATGAACAGTGGGAGGTGTTGATCTGTGTGCAGTATTTCTCAGATGTGAAATGTTTTGCAGGAGTGCATGCCTGGGGAGCTGCAGTGGTGCCTCAGGGGTTTTGCTGCTGCTGCTGAATGATGTCAGAGCAGGATTTGGCAGATGTGGTTCAGATTGCTGTTGAGGACCTGACTCCAGATAATCCAGGTAGGAAGAGATTTACAGCAGATGTTAACTGCAAATCACTGCTGAGCTTTTCTTTAAAATACAAACCAGGCTTTTATTCCAAAATAAAATTGCTTTTGAAGCCCACATCCCATATTTTCCATGGCTTCACTTGTGTGTCTCCAAACCCTTTAGATCAGATTATTTACTTCACTTTTCTCTTAAAGGTTTTATTGCCTGTTTGTTTTTTTGTGCAGAGGTAAACTAACCCCAAAAATAATGAAATATTCCTGCAGAGTTGTTTTTTTCCAGGCTTTTCCTCCAATGGGAACTGTCCCCCATCCATTAGGAATTGTTTTGTGTGTAAGACAGTTTGTCTCATCTATTATTAAAATTCTTTGGACAGTAACATTGAAAAACACTTCTGCAAGCAAATATTTGGCTATCACCTGCTCAGAAATTGACTTCCTAAGTGAAAATACATTGAGATGTTGGCCATTGCAAGTTAATGGCTGAAAGAACAATAATGGAATGAGAGACACAGGCCAAAAATCTGCTTTTCTGATAGAAAATGAAAAAGTTACCTCAGAAATGGTCCCAAGGAGTTGGAGGAGAAGCTGGGACCTGCCAGTGCTTCAAAAGTCTCTGCTCAGCTTGGTAGAGGAACTCAAACCTGGTCCCATCCCCACTGCAGATATGTGAGAGAAACCCTGAGCAAGTGTCAAAGAACACATTAAATATCTTAATTAAATCCCCCTGCTTTTGTTTTCTCCACTTACTGTGGTTTCAATTTGAGCTTTATCCTCTTGGGTTCTAAACTCTGGCAATGTTTTTTTTTTCTCTTTGCAGTTGTGTTGGAGAACCATGAGGTGGCAGATGATGATGTGGAACCTGCCCTGAAACGTCAGAGGATAGAAATCAACTGCCAGGATCCCTCTATTAAGGTTATTTTATGCCCTTTCCTGGTTTTATTTCTAATGCAAATTAAGTTTAGGGAAAGTTATTACAAGAATATAAAATAAATTGTTTATATATACCTAATACTGGAATTATTCTTGTAGATACTTGTGCATTTTTAGGCATGCATTTAAAAATCTGGAAAATTGTCTAATTTTTCAGTGTAGAATTAGTAGTAAGAATTTCAGATGCACTATAAAACATCACCAGAATTAATTCCACTGACCTAAAACATCAGTACTGAGACATTTTTTGATAAACTAAATGAAGTTGACCGAAAAAGAATTTGAGGATATATTTGTGTTACAATTGCAGCATGTTTGAAGTTATTGTTTGAAGCTGACAGCATTCTCCTGATAGATAATTCACATTTAATTCCAGCTCAGGAGCTCAGCATCCCCCTGCTGTTCTCACTGCTGGATTTAGGGTTGGTTTTTGCCCTGGAGTGTGAGTAGCTGATGAGTATTTTAGTGCCACAGGCACTGTGCTGTGTAATTGTGTATTTTTGGGGTGATCCCAGGAGCTCTCTGAAGGAGGGTTTGGGTGCTCAGTGATTGCAGGGCCACAAGATGGCACAGCTGCTGTTTGCAAAGCACACAGTGCAGCTCTTCCCTCTGTTTTCCCAGGAGAACCCACGTGGAAGATGTTTTCTTTTCAAGAAGTTTGCTTAGCAAAACAGATTTTATTTATTTGCTTTTCTTGATTTGCTGTTCAGCAGGAAGCTGAAGTGAGTGGCATTAATTGTCTCCGAGATTTTTTCTGTTGATACAATTTCCACTGCAATTTATCTGTTTGGGCAGAAAAAAAAAAAACCTCCCTGACTTTATCCAGGAGGATGCATCCAGAGATTTATAATCCTTTTGTTTTCACATGTGGACTGGAAGACTTTGGCAAGTCATTAGAGATGATGTTGCAGTGGATGAAATCATCCTGACAAAGTGCTTAGGTGCAAATGGCTTTGGCTGGGCTGCTTTTGGCTCCCAGATAAAGATCTGGAAGAATCTGAGCCTGCTGAAACGCTCCTGGATGTCATCAGGGGTGGATTTTGTCACCAGCCAGGCTGCAAGTTCCTTTAGGACTGTTTCCCAGGCACGTTTATCCCGAGCTGCCTCAGGAGTGGGGCTGAGCTCTGAGTGCTCAATCCGGGTTTTCCTCCCTCCCCCCACAGTCGTTCCTGTACTCCATCAACCAGACCATATGCCTGAGGCTGGACAGCATCGAGGCCAAGCTGCTGGCCCTGGAGGCCACCTGCAAATCCCTGGAGGAGAAGCTGGACCTGGTGATGAACAAGCAGCACAGCCCCATCCAGGTGCCCATGGTGGCTGGCTCCCCCCTGGGTGCCACCCAGACCTGCAATAAAGTCCGATGGTAAGGACACAACACTCCCCAAAAAAACCCCCCTAAAAACCCCCTAAATCCATGATTTGGGCAGTTCCTCCTCTCTGCACAGCTGGCAAGAGGTAGAATTCATTTATGTCAAAGGTAATTGTTGCAGCAGTTTTGTGTTACTCAGAAGCAGATGCTGGTCCAGGGACAGTTTGCAGCTCTCCCCACATTTCATCCTGACTTAAACCAGAGTCCTTCATCCATCCCCTGGAAAAGCCTCAGCAGCTCTTTCAGACAGGTTTTTGAGACTTGCTCTGCTTTTATTTATAGCTGTTTTGACTTAATGAGTTCATCATCGTTCTAATTGCTTCTCATTTTACTTCCCTTCACCAGAAGTACAATGGTGTGTGTTTTATGAGCTTGTTTGCTAAAGAATCCTGCTAGAAAAATACCTCTGCTTATTTTGGAGTTAGAAGCTGGAGATGGAAAATCTGTTGAATAATCTAATGCACTTTGTTGAAAGAGCAGGCTTGACCTGCAGTCCCTTTGTGTCTCACTCCTCTAATGTGGTTTTAAATACCTAAATCTTGATGTGTCTGTCATCTTATCATCGAGGTGATCCCAGCCAGAGAAATCTGCTTAACAAAAGACTCTTTTCTCCAACACTTCTTCCTTCTTTTTCAGATTTTTTTATAGCTGGAAAACACTTAATACTTCTCTAAATAACTACTTTTTATTCTCCATTACAAAGGTGTGCAGGCATTTAATTTTTCTTTTAAGCAGGTGCTGTGTCTGCTTTTACCTCTGCTTTTGAGGGCTTCATACACTGAAAAGATGAATTATGGCTGAGTTGTGTAATAACAGAAACAAAGTTCATGGAATAAGGACTTGGATCATAGAGGAAGTAACCAGAGCTTTACACCAGGGTTTTTGCTAAATACTCTTTTCTCAATAATTGTTTCTTCAAGAATCTTTTTGAAATCTGGGCTGATTTTTTTTTTTCATTAATTTAGAGATCTTCAAGTTCTGGTGCACGAGCTGAACTTTTCACTGAGGTTTGTGCACAAAAGGCTTCAGAAACCTTTTCAGGAACCCATGGCCCCTGTGGGACCCTATTAATTCATGCTCAGTGAATGCTTTCCTCTGTAAATTGTACAGTTTTGAGTTTCTGAAGGGATTTGTCAGACCTGAGCTGCTTGGTTTGGTTTGTTTTTAGATCTCTGCAACCATCAGAAATCTGCCCTGGCTGTTGATGGTGCTTCACCTTTTGGTTTGGGTTACAAATGTTGGCTGACAGCTCCTCAGCCAGTCTGACCATCATTTAGATAGAAGTCTTGAAGACAGCAGGAATCTCTGCCCCAAATATTTGTTGCTGTTGGTCTGAAGTTGCACATTATCAAAGGTGTGGTGCCAGGAGAGCACTGAGGGCTTTTTGTCCTGGAGCAGACTGTGGCCTGTGGGACTTGAGAGAAAATAGGGCTGGATGTGTTTAATTTGGCACTGGGGACACTCCAGTTGCACAGAATGTTTCCCTGAATTCCCTGTTTTTCATCCATAAATCCCTTTATCACTTGTTGATTGTTTCCAATTAAAGGCTGTTCCATCCCACCAGCTCTGTGTCCTTCCCTCTCCCCATCCATCACAGAAGGCAGAGCTTCCCATAAGTTTGGGATTGGGATTTTCAGATTCTGCACAGCAATGGGATTCTCCAGCCTCCTCCTCCTCCTCCTGCTGCCACCAAACTCTGGGTTTGCTGCTGGAACACAAAGCTGTGGTTGTTCAAGGCTCTCAGGGAAGATGGTGCTGCAGTGCCAGGAGAGCAGCTCTTGGGAAAGAATGGGAATAAATCCAGTAAATACCTCGAGGTCCTGGCTGAGAATTGGGGATCCATGAGCTGGGGGTGCTGCTGGGGGAGGGGCTGGCCAGGATTCTGCCTCTCAGGTGAGACCCCACCTGCAGAGCTGCCCCAGCACAGGGAGAGAGCCCAGGATGGTCCCAGGGATGGAGCAGCTCTGCTGGAACAGCTGGGATTGTCCAGCCTGGAAAAGCTTCAGGGTTCTTATTGCAGCCTTCCAGGAGCTGACAGAGCCAGCAAGAAAGATGGAGAGAGACTTGGGACAATGGATGGAGGGACAGGACACAGGGAGTGGCTCCCACTGCCAGAGGGAAGGGTTAGATGGGATTTTGGGAAGGAATTCCTCCCTGGGAGGGTGGGCAGGCCCTGGCACAGATTCCCAGAGAAGCTCTGGCTGCCCCTGCATCCCTGGAAATGTCCAAGGCCAGGCTGGAGGTGTTCAGATATAAATAGAATAAATCCAGAGGTAAATGGAGCTCAGGTGTTTTCCTGGACCCGTTTTTTGCTACAGGTGAAATAGAGACCACAAACATCTGGTTCTGTTCCATGTGCACTTGTGGCTAATTGATAAAAAGTTGATAAAAAACGTTTATATTTTTGTCTTTAATGAAAGTAGGACAGTTAAATGTAGATTAATTGCACTCAATTAACGAGCCAAAATCCATCCTAGTGTCCTTGAACAGAACTGGCTGGGGGTTGAACATTGCCTTATTAATTTGGAGGTTCCTCAAATGCAGTTTGGTACCAGATGGGATGTTGGAATTTGCTGTATTTGAGTAAGTGTGGATCATTAAAATGTTTGTTTTACCATTGAATTTAATCAGCAGAACAATGGAATTGAGTGTGGAGAACAAGACTCGTCCACCCACTCTGCAATGTGCCATTTGGCAAAACCTCCTGGCTCCACGTCCCCCAAATTCCTGAGCTGTGTTCCTGCTCATTGTTTCCTTGTTTACAACTGGCTTTGGGGTCAAATAATGCAAATTTGAGAGTTGAGATGATTTTAAATGAGGTTGTAAAGCAGGGAATGTGGTGTGGAATGAATTGTAGGGGGACTGTTCTAGATTTAGCAAAAATACTGTTGCTCCTGCATAAAACCTTTAGAAAAACAAACAAACCTGAAGAAATATAATCAAGGGATTGGTGTATAAACCCTACAAGAGCCAGAATTCTATTTTAAAAATTTATATGCATCTATATATTTATTTCTTCTGTGAGTTACAAACCCCTTGGCCGAGCTAATTGCATTTTTATCAGGAGGATTTTTACAGATTATAATAAACTATCCCCCTATGCTAATCCAGACTTTTAGCAGGAATAATAATTCCTCAGCCCTTATCAGTGAGCAGTGGCTGCTGAGTCTCTTCCCTGTATAACTCATTAGGGGATGTAAACCACTTTATATCCTTTTATTTCACTCAGTGATAAATAAATTAACATTGTGAACCTGCAGGATTTTTGCTGGTTTTAACTCAATTTAAGAGCTAATTGTTCCTTCTTGGAATTGCTTGTGAAGACCCTGAATTTGCAGGAGGATTTTAATTGATTTATTAGGAAACAAAGCATGGAGCAGAGGATCATGCAGGATGAAGGGTTTCTTTTCAAGGTGCAGGTCCATGAATCACACACTGAATTCCAGGCATGGAAAAACATTTCCTTGGAAGAAGATTCAGCCCTGGAGGCAGCTGGGGGTGAGAGGGAGTCCCATACAGAGGCAGAAATTTGGGGTAAATTCTCAAGGTTTGGTTTGGAGAAGCTTTGGAGATGCCCAGGCTTTCAGGAGTTCTGTCACTCTGCAGCAATCCAGGTTTATTTATCTTTTATTTATCCTTTTCTGGGGCCTCACCCAGCAAAGCAAATGTGAAAATAGTGAATTCTGGACATGAGCACAACTGGACTTTTGTCCTTGCTTGGGGTGAACCCTCTGGGACCCATAAATTCCCAACCTTCCCCTTTCTGTCAGCAGCCTCTGGCATGGGAGCAAATGTTTATTTTGAATTCCATCAATAACTGCAAAGAATTATTTCCAATATTTGAGTTCTAGGCAGAGGATTCTCCCAGGTGGAATTTTGGGGCTGTTTTCCTGAAGGATTGAGGAGGAAAATAACACAGTTGTTTGGGATCTGTTCTCACCACCTTCATTTTGGTTACACTCCCAGCTGGGGAACAGAGTCAACACTGACAATGAAAAAATCATCATTAACACTTCATGAATTAAAAAATTCGACTTAGAATCACAAGATTTTTAAAGAGCAGAGAAGAAGTGGAAGCCAAATTTTTGAGCAAAATAATTTGGTAAAGTGAGATTTCAGTTAAGGAGGTGAGAATTTGAGTGGCAGTTCATAATTTTGTAATTTTTGCATTTCCAGCCTTTTGAGGCCCCTGTTTTCAGTTCTGATAAAGAGATCAAGGGGTTTTCACACATCAGTTGTGTATGAACATTCTGTTTTCAGGTTGGTGTGCCTTGGAATATGTGATGGAAACCCCAAATTCCTTCTTGAGGTGCACTAGAGAAGTTTCTCTGAAAATTACAGTTCTGTCTTGCATTCAAAAATGGAGTTTATAAACAATCCAAATGAAATAAAGGCATTATTAGATTATCTGTCAGCTCCTCTTTCTTTATCCAGGGTTCTGTTTTTTCTTTGGCTGTGGAATGGAAAAAAAAAAAAAAGGCCTCTCAAAACTTGATATCCTTAATTCCTTGGAAAACATGACAGTGGTTTCCAAAATCTCCTAATTTGTCACAAAACTTGTCAGCCTCGACCTCTTGAGGTTTAATTTTATTTTGCCTTCCTGCCCACGTGGATTTCATGGAGAAGATTTCTATCAGCTGATATTTATCAGCAACATAAGTTGATATTGGAAATAAAGGCTGGGATTTTTATTAATTCTGAATTTCCCCAGCATGAGGAGGAGGTGGCACCTTGCATTAAACTGCTCCCACAGCAGATTTCTTGTGGAATTTCACATTCCATGAGTGTTGAACTCAGATTTTTGGGGAGCCAAGTGCCCAGGAAAATTTGTTGATCAATTGGGAAGCAATGCCTGACTTGCAGCATGGAAGGGGAGAGGAAAAAGTAATTTATGGCATTAAAGCAACAATTGAGCATCATCCTTTCAGCTCTGCTGTGGAGAGTTCAATAATTCCTGCCTGGATGGGGTGGAATTCATTTATAAAACTTTTCAGACTGACCAAGATTTGAACTTCTCCCCACTGCAGTTTTTCTAAAGTTAATGGTCTCTGATGAAATATCATTTCTGAGAGTCCAATAATTCAAGTGAGAGCTGAGCAAGTAGCAGCTGATGATTTAGGGCTGAGAAAAAGGATGGAAAAAGTGGGTTGGATATTTTTGATTGTAGTGGTGCTGTTTCAAATGTGCCTGTCAGGCTTAAAACACCAAAATGAACTTTGACAAAGAGGTGGTTTTGAATTCTTAAAGAGAATTTACACTGAAAATCAGATTTTTAGGTAATAAAGCTCCTTCAAGGTTTAGATAAAGGTTTCAGGTGTGTTACCAGGTTTGATATTTTTGCTAGGAAATTGTACATTTTCCATTTCCTTGTTAACTTAGCTCAGGATAAATGTGCAATCCTTTCATTTGGGAGGTTTGCAGGATTCCTGTTCACTCTGAGCCACATGTGGATAAACAGTTTATTTATTCCCACTCAGCTGAAACACTTGCTTTGGGTCAGAGACTTCAGGGAATCCTTTTGGTTCCATTTAGAATCAATCCTTTAATTGTGAAGGTTTCTTGGAAGAAAAAAAAAAAAAAAGAAAAATACAGGATTGGGTATAGACACAGATTATGGGGACAATTACTGTGTAAGAACATTTAAAACCAATTATAAGATATTAAAATGTGGATTAAGCTCCTCCCTTGGCAAATGCCATGGATGAGATGAATTCCAGGGAAAGCAGAACATTTAATTCCATGGCTCCATGAGGAATAAATGGAATAAATGCCATAATGGAGTAAATTTATTTCCAGGAATAAATGGAAAGGTGCAGGATGTGGAATTGTTTCAGGCCAGACACCTTTGTAGGGCTCATCTTTGCTTTCTGCCTAAAGAAACAATTAAAAATTTATTATATTTAATAGAAGTGGGCAGGTTTTTACCTCATGGATGTTGGAAAATGGGATAATGTGCAGTGAAACTCCAAAATTTATCTGTGAAGCAGAGCACTGAGTTGTGAAAGCCTGTGTTACACACAATATATTTAATTTATTGAGCAGACAATAAACAGAAGGGGGCAGAAAAGCCTTATTTATTCTTTTGGGTTCCAGCTTGGCAGAATTGAAATATTTTGAATGGGAATTTGAAAATCCAGCAGTAAAAGCAGTCCATGAAAACTTTTCATGTAGGCTGGGGAGTTAATTCTGCCAGTGCAAGAAAATGAATGAAGAGGAGAGCAGGTAATCAATTAGGGATTAAAGGGGCAAGGATTGGAAATAACAGGGATTTAGGTGGTGTCCCAGAATAATTTTCAATTTCAGTTTAAAATACCAGTAATTCAATTTTTAAAAATTGCAAAAAACAACCTGTCTTGCTTTTGGAAAAATCACGTGATAATTGAAACTCAGATTCATTTGAAAAAGAATTAATTAATTTATTTCAGTGGGTTTATTTAAAGCAGGATGGAAAGGAGCAGTGAGGGATTCCCAAGGATGAACCAACCTGAAAAGTTGGAATTGCTGCTCCTGGAGCCTTTTCCAACCTTTGTGGCTCTGTAACATCTCCCAGATCTCACTGAGGATGTTCCATCTTCTCCTTGGCAGCAGCTGCCACTCAACTGCTGCATTTCCACCCCTGAAACCCTTGGAATGTTTTTCCAAACAGCATTTCCTCCTTTTTTTTTTGTTTTTTTTTTTAGGAACTGTACATTTTTGCATATCTTGAGCTCCATCTCTTTGTTCCACAGCAGGAAATCTGCTCCCAATAACTCCTGAAATTGTGTTTTTCATACAGAGGGAAAAGCAGGATTTCTTTTAGGTGCCCTCAGGGGAGCTGGAAATTCAAGATTTAATCCCTGATTTCATTCCAAGCATCCTTGGAATGGCTGGAAAATGTCTGTGGTGGTGGCAAGGGCACAGAGCTGGCTGGGAATTTTGGAAAAGCAGAATTACCTGGTGACAATCATTTACAAACCCCTCAGAAAGAACTCTGGGGTGTTTGCAGGAACCTGATATTGTATTTATTTGTTACCTGCTGATCAGTGAGGCTTCAATTCCTGTCATTCATATCTTGAAATCCAATTTATAACCCTGCACCTCCACCCCCACGATTGTCATGCTTCAACCAGACTTCTAATATCAGAATTTCCCAGAAAATCAGGAAAATCATCTCAAAATAACTAA
>JAODHX010000721.1:1905862-1918909 GCA_027576295.1 Cossypha polioptera | reverse complement strand
GGAGGGGGTTTATATTCTCCATTTCAAAGAGAAGCTCCTGCCTTTATTGGCAGACACCTGTCCTTCAAACCAGGACATCAGCTCACACACCGTGGGACATTTCTCTGCATGGCTTAGTGATTTGGTTTGAAGGACAGGTATTTGTCAATAAAGGTAGAACCTTTTTTTTGAAATGGAGAATGTAAACTCTTTCTCTCCAAATAATAATAACTTTGAAATTAAGGGACTTTTAGGCAAAGATATGGGAATTAGGAATAACAGTTCTTTATTAGGAAAATTAAAATAGAAATACAGTATTAAAAAGAACAAACCCAAAACACTGACAGAGTCAGAATCCAAGCTGACACCCTGTCAGTCAGTCAGGGTGTTGGTAATAGTTTGATTAAATGGTGGCTGCAGTTTTTTTGCAGTGGCAGATGTGGTTTAGTTGAAGCAGTGGTTTTGTAGAAGAGTGCAGGTTTTTTTTTTTGAAGGTTTAGGGATGATGTGGAAAGGTTTGGCTTTTTTCTGGAATCTGGTGGAGAGAAGGTATTTTGCTGTCCAAAATTTCAGTTTTTATTTTGGTAGGAAAGGCTTGACTTTTCTTCCTGGCTGGAACATTTTTCAATGGGATGATGTAATTTTATCAGTCATACAGTGGAACTCAATGGCCCATTAACAGCAGCAGATGGTATTTTTTTGGAGGGAGGATGGGTTGTGGAAAAGATAAAGATGATTGCCCCAGCTGGTTTTTAACAGATGGCCCATTAACAGGAGATATCTCCTGGAGTTATGTTGGAAAATTGAGAGTTTGGAACTTTCTGTGCTGTTTTGAGCCCCTGCAGAACACTGTTTTTGAGCTGAGGCCTTGGAGAAGGCTCCAAAATTGAGCTGGAATCACTGTGTGACTGTGAGACAAATAGGATTTTTGGACAGTAAATTAATATGATTATGTACAAGTTGATTTGTTATTTTTTAGCTTTAATTATATATTTTAAGGCTACTGTTTACATGACCATGCATTTTTTGATTGGTGCTTTTATGCTGTTTATGTGTTTTGTACAAGTTTTTTAGGTATGATGATTGGTGGCTGTCTAGAACTTTGCTGTTTACTTTTGAGTTTTTTAATTTTGGCATTTTGTTTTTTAGTTTTTTTTTTTTAATTTAGTATAGTGTATGTTTTAGTGGTTTTGAAGGGTTTTAATAAGTTGTAGAAAAATATTTAATACAGACCACAGCCTGGACTTGTTCAGACATGGCACTGTTGCCCAAACTTGTTCAACATTACTACAAGTAACATCCCAGGGTGAAAGGTTTGTAATTTGGGATTTTAGAATAAAGCAATATATAAAGGGCAAGATGGAGGTTTTAGGGCAGAAGTTTTCTTTTTTCCTCATGGGTCTAGGTTGTATTTTTTTACTTGGATAGAAAATGCTGCACTCTGGGTCACGGGTGTTTGTTTGGTCATTGGGTCAGAAATAAAAATAATGTAGGTGTTAGTTTTTAATTGGACAATTAAGCCTTAAAGACCTTGTAACGGGTGAGATCCATCACCATTTCTCCATTTTTAGCTTGTTAGCCACAAGTGCTGCAGCACTCACTGTAACATAGATAAGAATTAATAAACATCTGAGTCCAAACATGAAATTCCATCTCTTGTGCTTCTAATCTAAGTCTGGCAGAAGAAAAAAAGAAGTTCAGAAAGGGATGCAGTGGTGCCCTGTGTGAGGATGGAGCTCAGGACCTTCCCTGCTGAGCTTTGTGCTGGTCCCAGCCTGGACTCTGAGCCTTGCCAGGGGCTCTGCTCCCCCTCAGAGCTGGGCTGGGCTTTTTTGGGAATGCCACGAGTGCTGTGACCTGAGGGACAAAACCACAGAGCTCTTGGACTCTGTCCTGCTCAGGAGCAAAGTCTCAGAGTTCAGCACATCTTTAAAAAGCAAGGAGTGAAAGAAATCCTTTCTGCTGGGCTTGTCTCCTCTCTGAAGAGCTTTCACTTCTCTTGGCCTCGTGCTGCTGCTGCTATTCTCACTTTTGTCTCCCTCAGAGCTGCACAATTCTGGCTCCAGTTCCACAGAGCTGCTGCTTTGTGAATCAATTAAATGCTGCCACATGCAGGCACTGATAACCCCTTTGGAGGCCAGGCAGGAAGATAATGGGAGAACCCACTGAGTTTATCTCAGCCCCACAGTTCTCATCCATGGCATCACTGCTGGCCTTGCTTTCAGCTGGAACTCCTGGAGTTTGCTGCTTTCCTGGGCACTTCTCTTGATTTCAATTATTTTTCTGGCCAGTCTCTGTTAATAAACTAAAAAAAAAAAAGGCAGCAATTTTAGGGAAAGAAAAGAAATTGTGTGTTTTCTCTCTCCTCCTCACACTTCTCTTGTTGTCCTTGCGTTATACAAGTGAGGAATTCAATTTTCCATTGCTGGAAAAGCAGCAGTGGAGGCTCAGTCCCCACTGATGTGTGAGATGTGCTGTCAGGCACTTGTGAGTCCTGGGCTCTCCAGAAAACAGAAAATGAATGTATGAGGTCACTTGGACCATCTGTTTCCCCACTCCTTGCATCCCTCAGTGCTTTTCCCTTTTGGCCAGACTCAGCTCAAGTACGTGCTGGAGTGTGCAGGGCTGCACTGCTGGGGAGGAGCTCAAGGAAAGCTGGGGGGGAAAGCAGCTTCTTCAGGGGCTTTAGGTGTTGTTTCAGGAAAAAAAGGCAAGTTGGGTAGTGTGGGCTCTTTGGGAAGGTTTCTGCTGCAGCTTCCATTTTAAAAATGAGGGGCAAAATAGGAATAAATATAGGATTTTTTTTTTTTTAATGATGGAAAGAAATAGAAGTAAATGCCATTTGCCCAGTGTCGTCACTCTGGTGTAACTTGGGACTTGGAGCAAGGCTGGAGTAGAGAACAGGAAGAATTTTCTCTTTTCAGATTATAAACCCTCTGTTTGGTCCAGAATTATTTTCTTGTAGGGTCGGTTGATTAATTTCTAATAATTGCAGTCAGGTTATTAAACAGCTGGGGATGTCCTGTCACCATCAGGGAAGGGATTGAAGGATCCCTCTGAGAATTCTGTGTGGCCTCTGCTGTAACATGTGGAATTCCAGGAACATCACAAACACTCTGTTCCTGCAGGGATTCATTAATTCTGCAGGGGTTCATTAATTCTGCAGGGATTCATTAATTCACCTGCCCTCATTCCCCAGCCCCTCTCTGCTCCTGCAGCTCCAAAATCTTTTGGAGCACTTGCTGTGTCCTGTGGGGAGGTGGGATGGGTAAAAATCCATCCAGCAGCAGATAAAAATCCATCTTTTCCTGCCACACTGGGAATCTGACACCCACTAGATGGCAATATTTGAATGCTGATGGCTCCTTCCATAAATCAGAATAAACCAGGTAAAAACAGCCTGGCTGCTTTTCCAGAGAGGTGGGACTGAGTCTCCTGCTCTGGAACAGGATTCCTTGGTGGAGTTTGGAGATTCTAGATCCTAATTAACATTAATTTTTCACTTTTAAATCTTCTAGGAGGGTTCTTTTCATTTGAAGAACAAAGACTTTTAAAATAACTTCAGTTTTCATGTTTCCTCTGGATCTGTGACTTGTTAAAGATGAAATATTCAGACAGATCTCCTAAATAAATATTAATGAACAGAGTAATGACTTGGTAGCTGAATTTTCCTCTCCTCCTCCCTCTCTCCAAGTTCCCAACACTCCTCCTGTCCCTTTTTGGATGTTGTGGATGAGAGCAAAGCCATGGGAAGGGATTTTTGGTGATGGATTTTCCAGGTGTGTGACACTGGAGGAGCCTCCAAGGCTCTGCCATCCCTCCCCTCCTGCATCCCAAACCTAAACATCCCAAATTCAGGTGGGGGGAGTCCCCCAGCTGTGGAGATCATCCCCCCCAGCTGTCAGAGGAATAAACAATTCCTGGTTTCCAACAATTTCAATATTGCAAGCCCTGGATGAGGTTTGGAAAATCAAAACCTGAAGGCTCAAGGAGGAATTCCAGCTTTTCCTCTGCTCCCCCAGTGTTTAGAGCAGCAGATTTTGCTGTCATGTGCTCTTTAATTAAATCAAAAAGATTCCAAATGTATGACCCTGCTAAGGAAAAATGAATTTTGGGAACCAAATCCCCAAAAAATCAGCCCCTTCTCCTCTTTTCCTGGAGCCTTTGCTTCCTGTAGGATCCATCATGTTCCTGTCAATTTAAAAGGATTCTGTCCATCACTTTGAGATGAATTCCCCATCCTGGTGCTTTTCTTTAGGTTTGAAAAATGAGAGGGATTTGAAAAGTGAAGCAGCAGTGACCCAAATCTGCTTGGGTTTTTTATTTAATAGAAATGTATTTGTATTTTATACATGTTGGATTCTGTGCTGCACTTTCCTAAATCTTTCCAAATGCACCAAAACCAGCAGGAATTTCTGGGCCACCTCAGCCAAGTCCATGAAAATACTGATTTACCTTTGAATTTTCCAAGGAAATCTGTGGAGAATGGGAAGCAGCACAAGCTCAGAGTGTGCAGATGAAACTCCTGACATGGAGTTTGATTTTTAGGGGCTGGTTCTGGATGTGGGATGAGGATGGAATATTTCATGTCTGCTTTTGATCTCACAAATGTCTTCTCTTCCTCCTCAATTTGTTCTTAATTTGATTTCTTTGCAGTTTGATGTTCTCTGGGGATTGTTTTGTCTGCTCCCTGACCTTTCTAAAGACAGGATTACTCCCTCAGGAACATCATTTTCCTGGGATTTTCTTAGTTTGTAATTAATCCTTGTTTTTAGGAAACCCCAACCCTTTCTCTCCTTATTTTGAACAGCAGATCCTCCAGAAATTTGGAAGTGTTGAATCATTTCAGACACCACCTCTGTGTTTGTACCAAATCAAATCTTTTTTTTTCTTTGCATTTCCTACTTTTTATTTCCTTTAAGAACCACAGAAAGATTTATTTCAGACTTGCTTGTGGAGCTCTTTTTAATTTTAATTTCACTCCCCCAGATCTCTCCTTGTGTCTCTGATCCAGGCTCAGCATTCTGCACCTGTTGCCTTTTAAAGCTGACTTGGATTTTCCTGATTTTTGCTTTTCTTCCTGAGTTTTTCCTTGCTCAGATTGGAATGTTGATCCTTTATTTCCCTTTATTCCCCCTGTGGCTCCCTGAATTCTCTTTGCAGCTCTTTTTGTCTCCCAAGCTGCAGCCAGGATCTTTCTGTCTGTAGAAATCACCTAAACTCCTGCAACTTATGAAATCACTGAATTTTTTTTAAGTCTCTGATGTGTTTTTCGTGGAAAGCTTCATTCAGGAAATGAGGTTCCTCCCCAAAAAAGCAAACTTTGGGCTTTTATTGTTTAAAAATAATGACACTAATTTTTTTTTGAGGCACCATTCATGAAAGAATCACTAAAAACACGCTCAGCTAGTCTTAAATCATCTAAATCCTGTTCTTTACTCTTCTTTTATGGGCATCCATCTTCCAAAATATTGCCTTTTGGTCCAAGTGCTGATTTATATTCCTGCCTGGATTTTTTCTGTGTTGCTCTGTGGCTCGTGGATGCTCTGCAGTGTCAAATATCAGCATTTGATGCAGCTTTGGAGAATAAATGATCCCCAAAAAAGTCAAATCCCTTCTCCCTGAAGCATTCCTGTCTTTTCTCTCTTATGGATCTCCCCAAGTGAGAGGTCTCATTTCCAAAATCTGCTTTTCTGAGTGTGTTTGGTGCTGGACATGCTGGGAATGGGGCAGCTGGGGGCTCTCCTGCCTGGAATTATTTGTGGATAAGGAGCAGAGTCAGCAGGCTCCACTTCTCTGCTATTGTGTGCACGTGTTGGGGGCATTTCCCTCTCTCCTGCAGGTAAATCATGTTTTTAATGCCACTGGGAACTTTTTATCTGCTTAAAAACTCCTCCACTGCCTTTAGGTTGAGATTTTTTTCCTGGTAGGAAATGTTCTTGCTAAGGACCTGGTTGTAAAACAACATTTTAGATTGTGATAGCAACTGCAGGGATTTGACAGCTGAAATTCATTTGGGTTTTTTATCAATTAGCTTTGTGCTCCAGGGTGAATTTTTCAGGCCTGATTTGCACGTGGTCAGGTCTGCAGTTGTGGTAAAAATCTCTGCAAACAGCACTGCTCATCTGGACCAGTTTGACACCCTGACAGCAACTGGGAATTTCATGAATTAAGGGAAAGAAATGAGGATGCCTGGCTTGGAAAATCTGGCCCTGCTGGTTTAGGGCTCTGTAGCCTAAAATTTCCCTGTCTGCCCCTGTCCTGGTGAGGTCCTTGTCTGTTTTCCATGGTTTCCTCTGGAGCTGTTCTCTCCATGTGGTGTCTGCCAGCATTTCCTGGCCAGTCCTGGCCACACTAATTAATGATCAGTTTGATCAGGAGGGACAATCATGGAATGGGTTGGGAGGAAGTGATTTAAAATTTATTTAATCCCAACCTTTCACTATCCCAGGTTATTCCAGCATTGGGCACTGCAGGGATCCAGGGGCAGCCACAGCTGCTCTGGGCACCTGTGCCAGGGCCTGCCACCCTCCCAGCCAGGAATTCCTGCCCAAAATCCCATCTCAACCTCCTCCCTTTCACTTTTCTAAAGATTTTTTTCTTCCTTCCCTCAATCAAGCACTTCTGGGGATGTTTTGTGTCCCAGCTCTGTTCTCACACTGCACCTGAGACTCCTGTCCTGAATAATTGATATTACTTTTCTTGCTCTTTGAATCAAGTGGCATCCTGGAATATCCCATGGATTGAATCATATGGAATCCTGGAATATCCCATGGATTAAATCAAATGGAATCCTGGAATATCCCATGGATTGAATCAAATGGAATCCTGGAATATCCCATGGATATCCCATGGATTAATTCAAATGGAATCCTGGAATATCCCATGGATTGAATCAAATGGAATCCTGGAATATCCCATGGATTAAATCAAATGGAATCCTGGATTATCCCATGGATTACACTGGAATAATTAAAATTCCCAGCCAGGGAGTTTTTCCCTGGAATTTTCTCTGCCTGCAGTGCAGCCACTAACACACCATGGAAGTCATTAAAATGCAGTAGGAGTGAAATATGGATTTTTTTTTTCTTCCAAACTCACCCCAAGCCTTGCTGGTGTTTCCTGTGGGACTCCTGAGGGTGGGGCAGGAGTTCAAACACATCTGGTTTTATTGGCCAACCCTGCAAGTAATTCAAAATTAATTCCAAAAAATTTAAAAAATCATGGAATCCCAGACTGGAACAGTTCCTGAAATATTCCAAAACATTTCTGAGCATTTCTCTCTCTGGGAGTGCCCCTGGGGAATGGCTGAGGCTGAGCACTGTGGGGCAGGGATTCAATCCACAATGGGCTGTGGGAAGGAAACTTGCACAGCAGCAAATTGGAATTTCAGCCCATTTTCCTCCTTTCCCATTTTGGAGACACCACTCAGGGCTGTCTCTCAGAAGTGAGAAATCTTGGGGACTTTAAAACACTTTTGAATTAGATTTTGGTGTCCAGTGTTTTCTTCCTGTGTGTTCTCTCTTTTATTAAAAAAAAATAAATAAAGCATTGAAAAAAATAAATTTGCTTTAAGAATGATGCCACAAGAGATCCAGTTCTCCACCTGGCTCTGTTAGAGCCTGCAGCTTTCAGGCTTTGAGGACTCTGGGCTCATTTATAATGCAGAGGAAACCAAGGAGCTTTGAGTTTCTGCAAACCTGGAATTTTGTGGCTCCAGGCTTCAAATCATTTGTCTTGCAGGAGCAGCCCCATATCCTGTTCTTTAGGTTCTATATACAACAGCTTAAGCAAGTCCTTCCCAGGATTAGGAGCCCATCTGAGAGTGAGATGGAAAGCCCAGTAAGTGGAAAAGTGGAAAAGATTATTTCACTTTGCAGGGTAGGGAAGGGAACATGAGAATTTTGGAGATTCTGGAAGCTTTGTCCTGTAGAGTGAAAGCACCTCTGGCAGCCTGGGCTTGTTCAGTGTTGCTCCTCTGGATTTTGAAGTGCTGGAGGTTTGGAGTGTTATTATTAACATATTAAACGTTCAGGGAGTTCTGCTTGAATGGAGGGGTTTGAATCAGAGAATCCTGAGATGGTTTGGGTGGGAAAAACCTTAAAGTTTATTTAATTCCACCCCTGCCATGGGCAGAGACACCTTCCCCTGTCCCAGGGAGCTCCAGCCTGGCCTGGGACACTTCAGGGGCAGCCACAGCTTTTCTGGGAATCCCATCCCAGCCCCTCTCTACCCTCACAGGGAAGAATTCCTTCCCAATATCCCACCCAACCCTTTTCTCTGTCAGTTTAAATCCATTCCCCTTGTCCTGTCCATAGAAAAATCCATCTCCCTCTTTTTTAGATGGGCAAATAATGGATTTTTCAGGTGGTTGGTTTTTTTTTCTGCAGCCTTGGGGGCTTGGAGTTTTTCACTGTCAAGTGTTGGTGCTCTAGGAAAATCCAAACCCCTCAGGAGCTTCCAATGAAATGGTGGAAGTGTGGAGTAATTCAAGCTGACAGTGCACAGCATTCCCAGTTAAATTCCCAGTTTTAAAGCCAGCCCTTGCCATGTTTATGGAACACTTTGGCAAATTAGCACCAAGGGCTGCAAAGTTTATCCTGAGGCTCTTAAAATACCTGAATCCTGGGAGTAACTGCAGAGATCCTCATTTTTTACTGAATTTGGATCAATTTTGAACTGAGCTTTAAAAGAGTAGATTTTTTTTCTTTATAGGGAGTTTTATGCAGTTTGGTATTTCTACCATCAGATTTATTGTGGGGTTCTATCAGTGAGAAATAATCCTGGCTGCAGCTTTGGCTCTGGATCCTCCTCTTGGGTGTGCCAGAGCATCTTCCACAGATGTGAGTGCAGGTGATAAAACTCCATGGGCTGCTGGCATTTGTCACATCCAGAGCTGTGCAGATGAACAATTACTGAGCTTTGGGAATAAACTTTAATTCCTGTCACTGCTGAGCTTTGGGGGTCTTTGCACAGGTACAGAGCCTGCTGTGTGGGACTGGCTGTGTCCTCTCTGCGTTATTTGGAAAACACAGGTTTGTGTTGATGATTATCTGGTTTTTTTCCACCATTCCAGGCCACCTGTTTTACAAATTTGGCATCACAGAGTCGGACTGGTACCGCATCAAGCAGAGCATCGACTCCAAGTGCAGGACAGCCTGGAGGAGGAAGCAGAGGGGGCAGAGCCTGGCTGTCAAAAGCTTCTCCAGGAGAACACCCTCATCCTCCTCCTACAGTGGTTCAGGTAAAAAACAAACCCTCCAAATAGTAAATCCCTGTTGCTTTCCAAGCTGCCTGAATTTTAGTTGGGCTTTGCTGAGGTGTTGAGAATGGATTGGTTTGGGTTGGAAGGGATTTAAAGTTCATCCATCCCTTTGCACCATCCCAGGTTATTCCAGCCTGGCCTTGGGCACTTCCAGGGATCTACAGCTGCTCTGGGCACCTTGTGCCAGGGCCTCCCCACCCTCCCAGCCAAGAATTCCTTCCCAAAATCCCATCCAGCCCTGCTTTCTGTCCACCCCCATGGATTCAGCTCCTGCAGCTTTGTGCTGGATTTTTATATTTTTACCACGCTCAGTTCTTTGAGTAGAAAGTCCAAGAATCCTTGCAGTTGTTGTTCCAAAGAGGAATCAAGTGACTAAATCCTTCCCAGTGTGTTCACACATTCAGTGGGACGTGCTAAATGCTGTTCCTGAAGAGTTTTCCTCTGCAGACATGAAATGTGCTGTAGGTGATTCCATATTTCCATCTAGGTATGGAGGCCTGGATTGTAATAACAAATGAAAAATCCTGACCTCAGGAGTGTTCTCTGAGGACATTTCTGGCTCATGCTTTTAATATAAAGCAGTGTTCTGGGACTTTTGTACATTAGATATTAAAAACAGGGCTTTGGAAGGCAGCCCAAAGAAAAGGAAGTCAGTTTATTTGCCTGCATAAAATTTTTGCTTGCATGTTAACACTAACCACTGTATCTCATGCAAAGAATGACAAAATCTGCTTTCAATGGAAACTTTTATGTGCTGGAACAGGGAATCAGATCCAAAATTCTCAAATTAAAACAACTAATCAATGTAATGATAACCATAAGCCCTCTATGTTGATGGGGTTTTTACTTTCAGTCTTTCAGCAATCAGTATTTCAGGATGAAAAGGCAGCAGTAGGTGGATATGACAGCCTGTGCTCATTAGCCTGTGCTCCTTGAGTGGTGTTAAGATTTATTATTCAAATTATTCATCCTGAATCTGTTTTGGAGGTTTGGAGACACCTGCAGAGATGTAAAACTCAGAGTCAGTGGATTCCTGGAGGCTGTGGGATCATGAGTGTGGGTGGGTTTCTTGTTGTGGTTAAGCTGAAGATCCGTTTTTCTCCTCTCAATTCCACAAAATTGATTCGTGAGTAAAACATTGCATGGGTACAAAAACACCTGAATTCACTCCTGTGCAGCCAAACCATCCCAAACCTTTGGGATTTCAGCAGTGCTGTGGGAGCAGGAGGGGGACAAAATTCCTGCTTTTACTCAGAGTGGCTTTGGCACTGTTTTTTGGGAGGCTGGAAAGGTGGGGGAGGAATTCACTGCTGTGCAAAGCACAGGAGCTACCTGATAAAATCATCTGAGCACTCTGCACAGTCAGGGCTGCTTGGAGAAACTCAGTTTTCATCCCCAAAGCCACCAGCAGTGGGATTTCACCTGCTGGGTGAGGAGAGACAGGAGAACAGGTTGGGAGGCTCCATGAGCATGGAGGGAAAAGAAAGAGAAGGGAAATGTGGATTCTCACATTTTTAAAAGGTACCTGTGGCCTGCCAGGGCTGGAGCTGCACCTGTGTGCTCAGGTAAGTGCACAGAGAGCTCAGAGCCTGGAAACCCTGGCTGGAATTGCAGCATCCCAGGTCCCAGGCAGCAGGTGCTGGTTGTCCCTGTGCAGAATTACTGCCCAGCTCTGCACTGCACACTGGGACAGCACAGGGGTGACACAAGAACCCAGCTTTGATGGCAGCCAGTTAATTCCAGGTGAGCCTGGGATCTGCCTGTGCCACTGCTCCAGGCTCAGCTCCCAAGCCTGGCTCAGGTTTCCCTGGGAGGGATGTGGGGATACAGGGCTGGAGTTCTGCTCTGGGCTCTTCAGCTGTTTCCAGGCTCCTGCTCAAAAAACCACAGAATCCCAGCCTGGTTTGGGTGGGAAGGGCCTTAAAGCTGCTCCCATTTCCAGGGACACCTTCCCCCATCCCAGGCTGCTCCAAGCCCTGTCCAGCCTGGAACAATTCCTGAGATATTCCCAAATCCTGCTCACTGCAGTGCTGGAAACCCTTCCCTGTCAATGGCAGGACTGGGATTTTCAGAGTTTTTAGCAGCAGTTAATTTGCCTAATTTTAAAAAAAATATCAATATGTCAGCCTGAAACTCACTCAGCTGTGCCCTGACTTTGGTGTCCCTGGCTCTGAGCACAGTAACAGGTTGTCACCATCCCTGGGGACATCAAAATCCACCTGGGTGCAGCCCAAAGCCACCAGTTCTGGCTGCCCATGGTTTGAAGGAAATCCATCTCCAGATGATCTTCCAACCTCATTTATTTGGGATTTTTAATTTTTTAAAATTAATTATTGCCCACACAATTGATAATTCTGAATTAACTGCATCACAACAGGATTGTTGTTCAGAAAATCCACTCCTCTTGCCCTTGCTGGAAATGCCAAAGCTTTGAGGCTTCTCCTGCTTGTTGGGATTAACAGTTCTGGAGCAGGTGGCTTTGATGGGAGTGTGGTGAAAAGTGACAGCACATTTCCTCTCTGCTCTGTTCATCACAGGAAAAATGAACTCTGGGGTGACAGCAAAGCAGGAGGCTGAGCCCACAGAGCCTCCAAGGCTTTGGGCTTGGAATTTGGTGTTCAAGGGGGATCAGCCTGCAGGGCAATCACATCTGGGGAGCCTGGTGGGAAAACACAAAAGGATTTTCTTTGTCCTTCACCCCTAGAGATGTTAATTAAGATTTTTCTGTACTTAATTGACTGTTAAATCCAGGCAGAAGTTGCTTTTCCTGATTTTCCCTGCCTCTTTGCTCGAATCCATTGCCTTTTTTTTTTGGCAAGGTGTTGATTGCTGTGGTTTGCTCCAACATTTCAGTTCCTGAGGTTTGTTTTCCTCCTGTTTTTTCCCAACCAGAGACATGCAGGTGGCTGCCATGATCATTTCACTGGCTATTCCTTTGGAAAGGCTTGGATTCTGAGCAGGGAATGCTGTAGGAAATGAGGGCTTTGGGAGGAGAATTAATTAAAGAGTGCCTTCTTCCTTTCTGTTCATTTCTCTTCAGATTGTTCAAGCTGTTATCACAGTTTTCCATGTTGGAATTTTTAATGAGTTCCCTGACTTTGGGATTTATGTGTAGATTTAGGCCTGTGCTGAGGTGTCACATTAAAAACTGGATGTGCAGCCAAATCTTCAAAGCTGTTCCACACAACTGGGGGCTGAGGCAGGGGGAGGAGATGGTTTGCAGCTTTATTTCCATTATTCTGGGATGGTTTTTTCCTTTTTTTTTTTGGGTTGGGGATGGTTAATCCATCCATTTCCCTTGCTGGAGCTACCACCAGGAGATGCATCCCTGTTAGTGAGCAGAGGTGTGAAATTGGAGCTCTGGGAACCAGAAAACCAGTTTTTAATTCCAGAATTCCTAAATATGAATCCATCCCTCCTGCTGTGGAATCTCCCAGGGAACAAGGGATGAGAGGAAATGTCCTTAAAGGGGAAATTTAGATTGGAATCAGGCAAAATTCCTTCCTGGAAAGGTTTGTCCAGATTGGAATGGTTTTGGAATTGGATTGGAATGAGGCAGGGGAGGAGATGGTTTACAGCTTTATTTCCATTACTCTGGAATGGTTTTTTCCATTTTTTTTGGGTTTGGGGATGGTTAATCCATCCATTCCCATAATCCTTGGGACTACCACCAGGAGATGCATCCCTGTTAGTGAGCAGAGGTGTGAAATTGGAGCTCTGGGAACAAGAAAACCAGTTTTTAATTCCAGAATTCCTAAATATGAATCCATCCCTCCTGCTGTGGAATCTCCCAGGGAACAAGG
>JAODHX010000721.1:1865808-1888149 GCA_027576295.1 Cossypha polioptera | reverse complement strand
CTCAGTTCTCTCTGTTTGCACTTTTTGGGGCTGAAGCTGCAGCGTGTCCTTGGTTCTGGGGCTGGACAAGGATTGTTCTGTGTGACTGAGCTGGGAGGAGAACTTGGAACACTTTATAAAATTGAGAGTCAAGGCAGTGCAGAATCTGGAAAATAAAAAAGATAAAACTTAAGGCACCAAACATAAAAAGCTGCTGTCAGACCTCAGCATAAGAGCAGAGAGAACAGAATGACTCTGGGTGTTGCCACGAATCAAGAGAGGGAAATTTGAAAAGAAAAAAATCAATTTTCCCCTGTGCTGCTGGGATCCCTGTGGGGTGAAGTCACCCCAGGAATGAGCCCTGAGCCTCTTGGTCAGGAGGTGACCCCCAAACCCCTGGGCTGTGCTTGTGACAAAATCCCACCATGGTGTGGCAGGAACAGTTGTGGCAGTTTAGAAAAGCCCCAAACTCAGGGAACTTCTTCTTCCATGGAGATTTTCCAATTTCAGATCATTTAGTGCCCCCTCATTTGGGTCCTTTTACATTATTTGGAGTAGAGAAAAAGTAGCAGAGGAAATCTGGGATTCTGGATGTTGGAAATCCAGGATTTTTAATGACTGACCTAAAATGAACAGATAAAACCATCCAGGAGTGACTTTCTCCTGTTCTCTTTGAAAATATCATTATTTGGAGTAGAGAAGTAGCAGCTGAGGAAATCTGGGATTCTGAATGTTGGAAATCCAGGATTTTTAATGACTGACCTAAAATGAACAGATAAAACCCTCCAGGAGTGACTTTTTGGAAAACATCATTACACAGAACATTTTTGAGGTACTTCAGCTGTAAAAGTCTTCATTAGAGATACTCCATGGTGAAGATTTAATTTAGAGGTTTTTCTTTCAAGTCTTGGTGGGGTTATTTTACTGAAGAAACAAAATCCTTTGGTTTTCCATGTGTTGAGTAATGCCTTGTTCATTTTAATGGGAAGACAGTGGAATCCATTTGCAGTGTGCTGTCAAAGCTGATTTCTTTCAACCTCTGTCCCTGATCTTTAAAAGAGCAGAATTTGGTCTCACTGATGACAGTTGGATAATGAAAAAGGAATGACACCCCTCCAGAGCCAGAGTGAGCATTCCATGTTTTTAACAGTTTTAATCTGATTTCCTGTTCCATTAATCAGCCTGAGCCAGATTGTTTTGTAAGTATTTATTGTTAGGTTGGTTTTTTTTTTCCCCCTGCCTGAAATATCAAATAGGAAGGGTTTTCCTTTCAGCCTCATATCTCAGAGAAATATAAATTATCAAATTACAACAGTGGGATCCAACTTCCCAGACTTTGTCAATACTGAGATTTTGACATTCCTCCTTTTCACTTCTTTAATTATTGACATTTCCAGGGAAATCTGTGTTTTTATCTCTTAGGAATTTCCTATAATGAAAAACTCAAATCCTTTAAATTGTGGATTAGCGCATAAGTGTAAAAAAGGGAAGTAAATTCACAAAGAAAATCACTAATATTTAAATTATTCCCTGGAAGTGAATAAAATCTCTTCAAATCTCTTTTGCTTCGATGGGAAAACACAAATCAGAAATTGATTTTTCCCAACAATTCTGCATCCATGGCACCCCTCAACCTTTAAAACAAACATTTGCAAGCACTGATGATGAAAAGGATTTTAAAAGTCACATTCTTGAGCCACTGGCCTTGATGTCAGTACAAGAAGTGCCATTCCTTGGGAATTTTTTCTGAATTCATTCAAATGCCAGATGAGCTCCAAATGTTGATTTGCTGAGGGATTGTGTTTTCCGTGTCAAGGCAAACATTTTATTAAAATGATAAATGGATTTGTCATCTGTTTGCCTTTTGCCTGTAATTATGATTAAAGCAGAAATTGGTGCAAAATGTTTGAATGAACTAAAAAAAAACCCACTGGGTTCTTTTCGACCCAGCAGAGTGCAAAAAGCAAAAGCTACAAAAATTCCCAGATTCTTTTTTTTTTTTTCCTAATTTGGAAAAAAATTAAGTTATTTGTTTCAGGGAGAAAAAACTGCAATAACATGGAATCATGGAATGGTTTTAAAGGGATTTAAAGAAGGAATTCCACCCATGCCATGGGCAGGGACACTTTTTATTATCCCAGATTTTTCCAACCTGGCCATGGACACTTCCAGGGATGGGACATCCACAGCTTCTCCTCACCAGCAGTAAAAGTAGGGAAACACAGCAGCAAAACCACCAAAAAATATTAATTTTTCAATCTATAACCTCAAATAGATCAGAATTAAATATTCTGTGAGGGGAAAAATGAAAGTACAAATTCTTTTCAGCATTAAGAAAATAATTAAAAATCAATTTGGCTTCAGAATGATCCTAAAAAAGGAGGAGAGATTTGGGAGCAGCTGCTGGAACAGGGATGGATGTGTTTGGCTCCATGCTCCATTAAATTTTATGGCTGATCTGACATGAATTCCTGGCAGGAATGAGCTATTCCAGGCTCGTGCTCAGCACTCTGTGTTCCATTTTCCACCAAGGGGGTGGGATGCAGGTGGGCTCAGGTGTGTGCCCTGCTCAGCTGGAATGAAAATCCCAGGAAAACACCAGCACTTCTGGCATTTTGTCCCTTATTCCTAAAGAAAATTCCTTTAAAATTCAATTCTCCCCCTCATCTCTGCAGTTTTGGGCAGTGCAAAGCTCTGAGTGCAGCAAATTGTTGGGAGAATTGCTCCTTTGAAAGGAAAAAGTTGGAAGCAATAATTTTGTTTTTTCTGACCAATAAACAGGTGCTGCATGGAATGAAAAAAGAATTTGAGGGAATGTTTGTTATCAGGACTGGGTGTGCTGCTCTAATGAAACTGAGCAAAGTTTTACAATTAATTAATTAATTAATTAAATGAGCTGGAGGTTAACACAGAGTGGGGTCCTGGAGCATCCCAAGGAATTCCCATTCCTCAGAGAGGGTATTCTGGTTCTGATTCTGGTTCTGATTCTGATCCTGATCCTGGTTCTGATCCTGATCCTGATCCTGATCCTGGTTCTGATCCTGATCCTGATTCTGATCCTGATCCTGATCCTGGTTCTGATCCTGATCCTGATTCTGGTCCTGATCCTGATCCTGATCCTGGTTCTGATCCTGATTCTGGTTCTGATCCTGATCCTGATCCTGGTTCTGATCCTGATCCTGATCCTGATCCTGGTTCTGATCCTGATCCTGGTTCTGATCCTGATTCTGATTCTGATCCTGATTCTGATTGTGGTTCTGGTTCTGATTCTGCCTGGGAGATTTTGGAATACAAACATTTTCTAAGCACTCAAACCATTCAGTAGCAGAGTTCAGCCCAGCCCTGATCACTGAGCAATTAAAATGATGCTCCCTCCATTAGGAAACACTGGAAATATGTAAAAATTAAACAGATATTTATGGATCTAAGAGAATTTAGAGGGTGAATTCCAGATAAAAAGGTTATTTTTGGGGTTGGACTCAGTGCTGACAGGAGCCTTTGGGTTTGAGAGCTGACAGAGTTTTTGTGTTGACAGAACCCAGTTCTTTGGTTTTTCCCAGTTTTTTTAGGACTCCAGTATTTTATTTTGTGTGAATATTTTTGTTCTATATTCAAATTTTCAAGTTGGTTTAGCATTATTTTGGTGCTGAAATTGCTTTACCTGTGGAAAACCAGGTAAAAAATGGATTTTCTGCTCTTGGGATTATCCAGAACTGCCTTGAGAATGAGCTGAAACAAACCCTTCATTTTATCCCATTCTTTGACCTTTCTCAGCTGCTCTTTTTAGGTCAAACCTCAGACTTTCTCCACTCCTACATTTTATTTACAATATTCATCCATATGTTTAATCAGGGCCTGGTTTCTCCCTCAGGAGGGTCTTTGGCATCTTTTTTCTTGAGTTGCTCCAGGAAAAATTTGGCTCCTTCAGGATCGTTCAGTGCTGCTCCGTGTTCTTCACCCACCAAAGGCTGCCTGGCTCCTTCTTCCCTGGAATTCCTCCTGGAATTCCTGCCCTTGCTGGGTTTGGAATCTGCTCCTGCCACTTTTAGGGGACAAATTCCAAAAACCTCACAGCTTTTCCTAAATTCACAGGGATTTGGGCAGCTCCTGCCTGTGGTGATTGCAGGGAAAACCTTTTGTCCCCCCAGGTTCTGGCACAGCAGCACAGATGTGATCTCACATGGTGACCTCATGTAAAAATCACCACCTTGGAAAGAGATCACTCAACACCAGGATGCCACTGGGATTTTTTTTTTCTTCTCATTTTCTGCTTTGATATTCCCGTGCTGGTGGCGTTTGCACTGAATTATTTGAGGTCATTTTCCTCATCAATATCAGATTTTTCATCATACATCAGCCCTGACATGTCCTATAATCAATCCTTCTCCCACAGCTTCACCTGGGAGCTCCAAAATCTTTATTTAAGGAAAAATCTGCATTGTGCCAGGCCACCCTCCTCCACCAGCAAGGTGCAATATTTGGGGGGACAGCACTTTTAAAAGCTGAATTTTTGGGACAAAAATTCAGAGTAAAGATTATTCTGAGGGGTTTTTTGTGAAGCCAACTTGGAACAGGAAATACAGTTTGTAAAAAGCCCAGCCCAAATGTGCACATGGGATTTCTCAAGGATCTGATGGATGGCTGAATTCCATGTGGTCCAAGACACACCAGGAAAATCGAGGGATATCCTCAGAGGGAGAGCAGAGGATGTAAAACATGCATTGGAGGGAAAATTTGGTTCAGGAGAAAGTTGAAAGAAGAATGGATTGGGCCCAGCTCCAGGGAATAGGGCTGGGCAGGAATTGCTGCTTTGGACACTCTTGAGCCACTTTTTAATTTTCTTTTAACTCTGAAAGAAGAAGGTAACTGGGAGATGGGGTCAGGGCAAGGGGAGCAGTGCTGCATTCCAGGAGCACCTGAGATGCATTTTTACCCTCTAAGGCAGGAGGTGCTAAAAGTGGTTGAAATCACAGAAATCCCTGTGACTGAGCAAAATTCCAGAAGTTTTTTTTTTTTTCAGCTCTGAAGGGATTTTTTATTGTTTCTGTGGTAAGAGATGAGGTTGTGATAACGAGCTCGTGGAAGAGCCTCAGGAGCAAAATGCTCTTTAAAACATTGGGATTTTTCCATCAAAGCACAGCACTGGGGTAGGGATAAAACTGGGGCTGCAGCTCCAGAATCATGGAATGGTTTGGGCTGGAAAATGACCTGAAAATTCATCCCATCCCACCCCTGCCATGGCAGGGACACCTTCCACCATCCCAGGCTCCAACCCCAATGTCCAGCCTGGCCTGGGACACTTCCCAGCTTCTCTGGGAATTCCATCCCACCCCAATATTTTCCCAATTCCTTCCCACTATCCCATCTATCCCTGCATTCTTCCAGTTTACACCCATTTCCCCTCATCCTGTCATCCCATGCCCTTGTCCAAGTCCCTCTCCAGCTCTCTTGGAGCCCTTGAGGTGCTGGAAGGCTGCTGGGCTCGAGGAGGAATTCCAAATACTCCAGGAAAAAAGACCTGGAGCCACAAAGTGGATCAGAGAGCTGGAGCTGAGCAGAAATAGATTTGTGAAATATTTCATTTGGATGAATCCAGCAGCTCTTCCTCCTCACGAGGACACAAGGGTCACAACAACATCCCCTGAGAGGCACAATTATATTTTTATTTGTGTTTTAATCTCTTTAAACCAGACAGTTCTGTCAGATTCTCACTGGAGCTCAGCTCAAGCCCTGTTGAGTTTTGCAGCCTGGTTTTGCTCACACAGAGCATTCATGGCCAAGGGACAGCCCAGGGGGACAGTTTGGGCTGCCAGAAGGATTTCTGGGCTGGATTCCTGGTTGTTGGGATCTGTAGTGTTGGGTTAGAAAAATCTCTGTTGAGCCTGAGCAGAAGTGTCACTATTTTGGAAGTGCTCTCAGATGGGAGGAGTGATAAATAATCCTCTGGAATGGGGGTCAGTGCTCTGGGAAGGACAAGGCTGGAGGTGCTGGGGGACTCCAGGATGTCCAGGTTGGGACACAGGGAGAGGCTGGAAGCAGGAAAGGAGGATTTTGGAATAGAGTGAGCCTGGAGCAGAGCAAAGAATGAAAGCAGGGAGGAGGAAGGAAGGAACACTGATTTTCCATGTATTCAAAAGAGGTGTGAAATCTCTTTGGAAAGAACCTGAGTTTAAAGTTTAAAAAAGGGACAAGGGGAAAAATCTCCATGGAAAGCAGCAAATCCCTGGGTTGGATCTGGAGCCCCTTTGGAGGATGCAGAAAGGTCACCCTGGAGGTGCAGCTGCCCCTCCTGGGCTGTCCTAGACAGGGGAGAGATGCAGAAGAGATTCCTATGTCTGGAGCAGCAGCCAAGGAATGTGAGGGATAAAGATAACTTGTGGGATAATTATAAATGCACAAATTCTTCACCCTGCTCCCCTCAAAGCAATGAAACACAGGAAGCCCCAGGACTGAGACAGGACCAGAATGGTTTAAAATTTCTGCCTTTTTGTATTTTACCTCAGTGTAATCAGGAGCCAGAGGTCAGGAATTAGGATGTGGAATTGGTATAAAATCAGGAATTGGGATGTGGAGTTGGTATAAAATCAGGAGTTGAGATGTGGAGTTCATATAAATTCAGGAACTGGGATGTGGAGTTGGTATAAAATCAGGAACTAGGGTGTGGAGTTGGTATAAAATCAGGAACTGAGATGTGGAGTTGATATAAAATAATAGTGCAGCAGTGCAGTAAAGAGCAGGAGGAGGGTTTGGCTCTGCTGCAGCCCTGGGGGAGGTTTCCCTGCTCCAGCTGAGCACTGGCCATGGGCTGGCATTGCCAAGGAGAGCAGATGGGTGATGCCCAGTGGGATGTGGGGATTGCTGTTTCCCCTGCTGCTCCAGGACTCCCAGTGAAACACAGAACTGGGAGACACTGGATGTTTGCAGATGTTGTTCCTGGAGCTTTTGCCAAGAGCTCAGTGGAACAAAGAGCAGAGTTAAATTTAGTCCATGACAACCTGATCAAAACCAACTCAGCAAAGGCAAAGCCTGTCCAGCTCCAGACCCAGCGTGGCCTCCAGAGCTGCCACAGGGTTGGGATCTTGTGGAAAATCTTCCAACTCCTGCAGCAGGAGGCTGGAGCAGCTGCTCTGCTGCTCTCCAGTGTCAGTGGGAGCTCAGCAGCCTGGGAATGCCTGAAGATTTTATTGAAGGTACAAACCCAGGGGTTTGGAATGGTTTGGTTGGAAGGGACTTTAAAATTCATCTCAGTCCAAGCCCTGCATGGCAGGGACACCTTCCACCATCCCAGGCTGCTCCAGTGTGGCCTTGGGCACTTCCAGGGATGCAGGGGCAGCCACAGCTCCTCCCCTCCCAGGGAGGAATTCCTTCCCAAAATCCCACCTAACCCTGTCCTCTGGTGCCCTTTCCATGGGGAAATTCCTGCTGATGTCCAGCCTGAGCCTCCTCCTGTCCCCCTTCCCTGGAGCAGAGCCTGACCTAGGGCTGTCCCCATCTGCCAGGAATTTTTAGGGAGCAGAGCCCCATTTTCCCCTCATGGCTCCAGCACTGACACAGAACATTTTTCCCTCCTAAAACAGAAACAAGGTAACCACAAAAGGGAGTGTGAACATTCCACTCTGTGCTCATGTGGGGCTGGAGATGTGCTGGAAGTGCTGCTGAGCTCAGCCCTGGAACTGGGACGTGATGTTCAGGGCTTGGAGCCTGGGCAAGGTGCTGGGAAAAGCTCCTTCATCCCAGAGCCAGCTGGAAAAGGGAACACAAAACCAGCACACAGCTCCTTCACCTTCCCTTTGGATTCAGGAGATCCAGCTGTGCCAGCTGTGCAGAGCCACCTGTGCCACCCTGTCCCTTCTGAGCAGTGCCTGCCTCTCCTCAGGAGGAGGAGGAGGAGGTGACACTGGTGCAGCCCTTCAGCTTTCCTTGCTCCCCACTGACAAGATCCAGCTGATCAACATTCCCCCTGTTCTGTGTCCATTTTATTGGGAGCTGCTCTGTGAGAAGCCTTTATCTCCTGATCTCCAGGGAGTGCTGGGCAGGAATTGTCTCTCTGTCAGCCTGGGCATCATCCCTGGAGCAGATTTTATTCATTAGAAGTGCCGGGAGAGGGAGGATTTCACAACGAGTAAACAAAGGCGCGTTTGTGGCTCCACGTTCCTGTCAATCCTGTGGCTGCACTGCAGCAGGGTGAGCATGGGAGATACCACAGATTTCTCAGCAATTTCAGGGTGAATCATTCCTTTCTTGGAATAACTTTAATGGAAAAGCAAGATCCGACCTGATGAGAAAAACGTGCGAAAAAATCTTTTCTTCCTTTTCTTTCTTGCCTCGTTGAAATGTTGTTTTTTTTTTTTTTCCCAGACTATTTTTATCCATGAGCACTTGGAGAAAGCTTTGAAACTTCAGAGTTGTAACATTTGTGGAATTAGAGCACTTGGAGGAGGTTTTTTTTTTTGTTTTAAGGAGCAGTGAAGTTCCAGCCAATTAGAAAAGAAAATTATTTGTGTCTGGGATAGTTTGCTTTAGATTTTAAACAATTTCAGCAGCTTATGAAGGGTTAGGAAGTGGCTGGATTTCCTTCTGAAGAGATAGAACATCCTTTTTAATATATTTCACAGCAACATCAGATGTTAAAAACTTAAGAGGGTTTTTAGCTCAGCAGTAATTCCCTGGTTTTGCATGAAGCACTGGATTAAATTCCCTCACATCTTCCTCAGTTACTCTCTCATCCCTTGGACAATTTTCTCTTGATGATTTCAAAACACTGAACAAGTGAAAACCACGAGTTTTTCACCAGTTCAGTGAAGATCAATTTAGTGACTCCCATTTGTAAGAGAAATATTGACACACTTTGTTGTTTTAGGACTTGAATTTATGGCTCTTGGGGGTGGAATCCATTCCTTAATGCCACATAATCCATGGAGTGCTGGTCACAAAGCCAGAAATTGCTTCTGCTGCCACTGCAAAAGTGTAACTTGAGAAAAAGTCCCCTCACTGATGGTCTGAGGGAGAACAGCCACCAAAAGTAATTACAAAAAAAAAAAAAAATTGAGGCTGTTACTGAATATCACTTAATATGTGATATTTTACCAGTTTAAAAGCTGAGTCAGTCCAAAAATGTACCTATAAAACATGAACACACACAGTGTGCAGCCTATGGCAGGGAGTGAGGGTTAAGTTTGGATTTTAGGGAATTTTCCACGTGGAAAAGGTTTTAAAACAGCTTCTGTGGGCAACCCCAGGCAGAGGTGGATTCCCCTGGAAGTGTGGAAAAAACAGGGATGTGGCACTTGGCACAGGGTTGGTGCTGCTGGGTGATGCTTGGTCTTTTCCAGTCTCAACAATTCCATAATTTTTTGGATTATTGTCCTGGAATTCATTTTGCCAGGTGGGATTCATTCTGGCAGTTTGAAGGAATTTGAAGGCAAAGGTGGTATTTTAGAGAAAAATGGAAATAATAACATTTCTGCCTCTGGAAAGGACCTTGATCCTGCTCCATCCCAAATTTCTGGGCTTCCCTGGTGCTTTGAGTTTGGTGATGTGACCCTGTTCATAATCAGGAAATTTTTCATCTCAGTTCCACTTTTGAGTGGTTTTTTTTTTTTTTCTCTGAGTGTCCAGAACCAGTTTTTAACTCCATAGGATTGTCCCTGGATTTTATGCAGCAGTGAAAAGAGAGCTGGGGGTTGTCCTGTGCCAGCTGAATTCCAGGGAAGCACAAATGGGATTTTGGCCTCTCAGATATTTTTTTTGTGGGATTTTCCTGTGGCTCCCCCATTTTATTTTTTGGTTTCTCAGGTTGCTCAGTTCAAATCCCATTTTGGGCAAACCTTGGGAGTGGCTTCCCTTCACCCTCCCATTTTTAGGGCATCTTCAGCTGCCTGGAAAAAATCAGGAAATATCTTATGTAGGAATTGATATAGACCAAAGAATAGGGAGCAAAAATTCCCTTTGATTTACAGGTTTACAATGATTTTCCCCACACAATCTTTTACTCCTCCATGTCAGGCACTCGAGACAAAATCCTGTCTTTGCTGATGAGACTTGGCCAAAAGTCAGCTGGAAAACTCTGCTATTTATCCACTGAGGAAGCAGCTTTTACAAACTTTCCTGCAGGAATTCAGCTAAGTGTTTTCTTTAAATGAATTTATTTCCAGAGCCACGTTCTTACAACATCTCAGGCTTCTGGAGCTGCTCCTTGCAGCTCCTTGAAGATCTTCAGCAATCAGGCTGCACTGATAAAGCCAGGAGGGGTTTATCTTATCTCTTCTTTTAGCTCAGAGGAAACAATTTGTGTATTTTAGCAAGGATTAGAGGTGGGAAGTGTGAAATCTGATCCCATTCCTGCCACTTGGTGACCTGGAGGAAATGGGTTCCCCTCAGCTGTTCAGCCCTGTGTGCTTGGTGCTGCTGGGCTCCTTCTCCAGGGAATTCTGCACATTTCCAACCACTCCCAACCCTGTGTGCCACTTTTACTGAAATCCACTAAAAATGAGGTTATCTGGAGCTTACAATAACTGTGAAAGCTTTCTGCTGGAAATCAGTATGTGCCAATGTTTGGAAAGATTTTCTCTTCCATTATTCATTGCAGGGGCCTTAAAATTATACTCCAGTGACAAAGCCTCTATTTATTTTTAGACAATTGGCATCCACTTCTGGCTGACCTAGAATGTTTCTTTGATGACAATGTCTGTGATCCAGCTGGGTTTGCTGAATGGTTGCATAAACAAAGGCAGATAGTAAAATGTGGGAAAGAAAAGGCTATTTTTATTATATTAGAGACTGTCCAGCCAGCTCCAGGCTCAGTTTTAAAATGTCATATCTGTAGCACTGCACTTTAACTAAATGCCCTGATCATCTCCAGAATATCTCTGGAATTTTATCATTATTGGATTGCAGGGTTAGGAGGAGGCTAAGAGGAAAAAAAAGTTCAGGGTGGAGGTGATCCACAGAAAAAGACAATCAGTTTGGTATCCAGCCTCTTCCTTCCTGAGGAATGTAGGTTAAATATATGGAACTGGGAGGAAAAGGCTGAGCTTGATGTTTTCCCCAGTCCCATTTATTCATTTGTTGGCCAATTTGTGTTTCATTGCAGCAGCTTCATTTTTAATGGATAATAACATTGCCTGAGGGCAGAGAATTCCAGGCAGGAGAATAACCAAGAAGTCTCATTTTAACTCAAATCATGGAATCACAGAAGAGTTTGGGTTGGGAGGGATATTAAAGCTCATTCCACCTTCCACTATCCCAGGTGGCTCCAAGCCCTGTCCAGCACTTCAGGGATCCAGGGGCAGCCACAGCTTCTCCCAGTAAATCCAAAGGGAGTTTCCCTGCACAGCATCACCACCCAAATCTCCCCCACCAGTTCAAAAAGAAGAGCCTGAAACAATTTCTGGTGCAAGAAGGAGTCAGAGGGCAAAATATGAAATTGAAATTCCAGTGTAAATTTAGGGGAAATTTCTGTGTTAATGGGACTTAAGACCAAGTGAGAACAGAGAACTTCCTTCCATGGATTTACATTTAGGTTCCACATTAGAAATAATAGCCCTGGAAAAACATCCTGATATTCCAGTTCTGGCCTCTCAATTGTCAGGGTTAACCTGTGTCAGGGAGGGATTGGTTGGATTTTAGGAAAATCCTGGAACAGCTCCCCAGGGATAGTCTCATAGCAGAGCTCAGGGAGTGTTTGGACAATGCCCTGAGGCACAGGATGGAATTTTGGGATTGCTCAGAGGCACAGGATGGAATTTTGGGATTGCCCAGGAGCTGGGCTCAGTGATCCTGTGATTCCCTTGCAGCTCAGGGTGTTCCATGAGCAGCTCCAGGCTCTCAGCAGAGAAGCAGACCCAGCAAATCTCAACCTGCTCCAGGTTGTGGCCACACCCTGGGCCAAGGAAAACCATTGCTGCCACTGGAACAACCAAAGAACAGCCCAGGAGCTGCAGCAGGAATATCAAAAGCAGGAAAATCAGTTGGTTTCACAGGTTTTTACATGTCTGGACAAGGATGTTTGCAGGATGTGTGGATTCCCCAGAAGTGGCCCAGCTTTTAACCACGAGCCATCAGCAGAGATTTATTTCTACCCCATAAAACAATGAAAGCACCCAACAATGCTCTGCAGGAGCATCCTAAAATCAGAGTGATGCTGTTTGTCTTGGACTGGGAGCTTTGCAGGATTTATTTAGGAGCCTTTTTGTTTATCTGTTAAAAACAGCCTTTCAGTCAATGCCAAGCTCGATGGCTTTGGTGTAATTTTCCACGGTTCAGACTTGCTGAAGTAATAAATAAAATGTAATAAGAATAAATTATAAATATTTATAAGGCTATTTTTGGCTTTTATTAGGTTCTTAGGATCTTGAATTTAATATCCCAGCCAAAGCTGCACTCAGAGCTTTTCTCTTTCCCATCCAAATGCCTGCTCAGGGTTTTGCAGCCGGATGGAGTTTGGCTGCCAAAGCTTCACCTGTGGGGATGCCAAGGAAAGCACCCAGAGCAAACCCAGGCAGCAAAATCCACCCCAGAGCACAGAGCTCACCTGCCCCAGCACATTCCTGCTCCCATCCTCCTGCCCTGACTCACCTGACACACCAGGTGTGTCACATAAGGTTTGCTGAAAAAATATCGGGGAGGAAAAGGGGAAAAAAAAAAGGCAAAAATAATTGTAGGGTTTCTAGAAAAGTGGTTTTTAGAAATTATTTTCTGTGCTTGCATTTGAATCTCAAATAATTCCACGCAATTTGCTTTAACTGATATTTTCTGTGCTTTTCTTTCAAATTCAGGCTTGATTTAGATGGAAAAAAAACGTGGGGGTTGGTGCTAAAATAGAAATAAACACAATCTTTGTTTTGGCCAAATTGAAGAGCCCAGTCCTTGCAGCCCTTCTCTTGAAGAAGATGATGATGTTAAGTGTTAATTAATAATAAGCTGGTGGTTTGGGAGCAGTGATTTAAGGTTGGCTTTGGGGTCCCACAGCCAAAACTTTCCATGATTCCATGAGATCTGGGGTGATGGATCCCAGCAGAGCTCCCACCTCTCCCTGTGCTGGGCAAAGAAAATCCTTTCCCATGAATGGAAAAAAGGAGAATTCGTGTTCCAGAATCCTCCTGGAAAAAGAGATTGCTGGAGTTGAGTCCACCATTAAACCCCAAATCCAACAAACAGCTGATTTTTCATGTTAACCTTTATTTGGGGAAAATAATATCCCACAGCCTACGTGGAAAAAAAAGGAACCCTTGGCAATACCCTTATTAAAGCTGATTTTTGCAAAGTTTTAATGAATTCCTGCCAAAGAAGAGAGCAGGTTGGATGCTTTTGAGTGTTAAGAAATGGGAAAATAACAAATGTTTCCCTGATCCCTGAAGTAATTCATTCTCTGGGTAACATTCTTCATTGATAAGTCCATTTTTTATTTTGAAGAATGATCCCAAACCAAGCCAGAAGTTAATAGATGAAAGGAAATTTGTAGAAATACCCTACTGAATACATGGTCTCTGTTAGGATTTGCCTGTTTATTAATATTGTGCATAAAAGTTTTTAAACCCTTGTGGGTGGAAATAGGATTTTATTGTGTTGGTAAAATCCATGGACTTACGTAAAAATACTCTCTAATTTACTACCAGGGTTTTACTGCTATGTCTAAGCTGAAGGGTTTTAAAAGAGAAATTATCTTTTCTTGATGTCAAACAGATGTGTTAAAATAAATTGGGTTTTTTAATGATTTTTATGTGGATTTTACTGATAGAGGGGATTTTTTCCCCATGGATTGAACTTTGTGATTTTATCTGATACCAATACTTGTCAAACATGGAAGTTGTGGGCCTTGAAAAAGTGTTATTTGGATATTTCTACCAAAAAATCATACCATAAAGGAGGAATTTAATATTTTTACTCACCTTGATGTAATTTTTCTAATATTTTTCTCTTTCAGAGAGCGATTAGAAAATTAGATTTTTCCCTGTAGCCACTTTGCAAGGAGAGTCCTCTTGGTGTAACAGCTTTGAACACTGAAAGTTGAAATCTTTAAAGCCTCAGTTGTGTGGGAGCTGCGTCTCCAGCTGGGTCTGCTTTATTTCAGTGACAATGTTTAGCTCTGCTCAGTAATGCAGGGAGAAATATGGATTTGGAAGGAGCAGCCTGAAAATTTAAGCAGCAGATAGAGAATTGCTGTGAAGAGGGTGCTCACATTTCAGGGGGAATGTTCAGGATGAGCCATTTTAGAGTGAGGAATCCTCCTTACACTTAGTTTAGCTCCTGCATCACACCCTGAGATAGTGGAGAGCATGAAAGGGGTAAGATTTTATTTTTTAATATTTAATAATTGTGGTTTAGTCTCAGTTGTCCCAGTTGTTCTTTTGCTGCGGGGGCAATAAATTCATCTGGCAGGCTGTGAAATCCATATTAGCACTTTTTAACAGCCTCAGCATTGACCAAAATGAATAATTTGGGGGTTCTTTTTGTTGATTAATTTGGATTTGAATGGATTGTGATTAATATTCATGTCAGTCACTTCAGCTGTCAGCAGACATCGTGTGCTGAAGATCTCTGTGGCATCAGCATCAGGAGTTTGGTCACTTCTAAACAAAACTGAGTGACAGTGCTTAGATGTGGGTTTTAATTCTACAATGAAACCTTTCAGTTCCAAACTCATCTTCCTGCTGCTCGAATTCCTCTTGGAATTCATAATTTGCAACAGCGGTGCAGAACAGTCCCGGGAGCCTCTTCCAGTTGTTTTAATGCCTTCATTTACAAATGTTCTGCTCTTTATCCATGATTTTTCCCCTTGGCTCTCTCATCCTCTGTACCCTCACCTTGCTCAGGTGGCTCCTGATGCAGATTTTGGAGCCAGGGGATTTCTGCAGCTCGGGATGAGGGCGAGAGCCGCGGTGGAAATTCGGGTCTGGGAGTGGGGGATACAGGAACCAGCTGTGCTGCCAGAGCTCAGAAATGTCCCCTTGCACTTGGGAAAAACCTAAACGTGCTGCACAAAGAAAGCAGCAGAGTGAGAAGTGTCTCCTGATGCTGAATGAAACGAGGGAAGTGTCAGGAGATGTTTTTATTCGGCAGCAAATGCAGCCCCGCTGTGCCTGTTCGTCCCGGGAATCCTTAAAATTCCCAACCTCTGTTCCACAGGAAAGGACTTGCAGGTCTCTCATCTATTTTACTGCTTTTCTCTGGGCCAATTCCTCTATTTTCTTTGGTTTGTTTCTGAGGTTGAGAAGCTAAAAGTTGGACGTGTATTTATTTATATGCATAACACTGAATTCTGTTTTTCAAAATGTCATTTCCTTGTTTCCCAAGCCTTTCACTTTGCTTTAGGCTGACATTACAAACCTGTTCTGGGTTTCTTTTCCATGAATTTACAGAATTAGTTTGGAAATCGTTGTGGCATTAACTTGTGCTCCTTGGGGATGAATTTCACCTGCCTTTGGGATGCTTTTCAGTGTTTCTGCATTGGTTTGGGTTCAGGATATGCTCCTTGCACTGGGATCTGCTTTTCTGAGGGTTAAGGTTAAAAAAAATCCTGATAATTTAAAAATTTTGTCGTGTTTTTCCTCACGTTTTTGATTCAGAGTTTTTGACTAAAGATTTGCTGTGTAGAAAACCTAACTCCCATTCTCAGTAGAACTTGGAATTGTACTGGTGTTAAGTTCTATTTGAGAGGAAAAACATTCTGCAAACAGTATGTTTTAAGTCAAAATATTGTGAATTACTTCACCATATTCTCTCTTTCACCAGTAAATATGATACAGCTGAAACAATGACTGTTTCCCTCCTTTAAGTTGTTAAACAGATACACTCTGTGCCTGCTAAATTGTGTGTAAATTCAGATTTCTGCCATTTCTTATTTGGGGGGGGAGTGAAAATCACTCCAAACACCCCATAGAAATTAATTTAGTGAAATCACTCGAGGGGAATTAGGTCCATCTGCTCAGAGTTCAGCCTTTCTAAATTCACTTACCCGAGGAAAGAAAAAGGAGTCATTGTTAGAGTGGAGAGATGCTGGTGCTGTGAGCTGGGGTGTGTTTTTGTAGCACTGGTGGTGAGCTTTTGGAGGAAGAGGATTGTTTTTGGATGTGTCTTTTATTTCCTTGCAGATAAAATGGGTAATTAATACATTTTAATTACCTGTATAAAGTCATGAGTGCAGCTATGGACAGATGATGGGCAAGCTCAGAGCTGGAGACAGAATTCCAAGTGAGGAGACACAGAATTCCAAGGAAAGAGACCCAAGATCTGCTCATGGCTGTAATTATTCCTATGCACCTACTAAAACAGGAATTAAAAAAAAGATACAGATACTTTTAGCCTCATTCAGTTATATAAAACATAGAGTTGAACTAAAATCTGATTTCTGGGCTCCAGCTGAACCTGGAGAGTTTGTTGAGACAGAATTAGGACTGAATCCCTTCAAAATGTCATACCTTGATGATTAAAAATAAGAAACCTGCTAAAAAAATTGTCTATTACATAAATAAAACTAGCTTTGCCTCAGCAGCTTCAGGTTGGTTTTGTGCTTGAACTCTGGTGAGAGGGAAGGATTTGGGGAATAAAAAGTTTTGCCAGTGAGTTTTCCCTATTAAAATCCTGCATTTCCAACTCCAAGGAAGTTTCCAATGAAATCCCTGAACCATCAGTGCAGAGCCAAAATCCAAATTAATCCAAAACCTCCCCGGTTTGGTGTCCAAATTTCAAGGCGTAATTAAATGATGGCTGCAGGGGGTTTCAGATCCTTTGTTTGCAGCTGCATTTCCAAGGGCAGAATAACAGCAGCAGGTGCTAAAGAACTGCTCAAGATTGATTTTTGTGGCTTTCAGTGAACTGACACTTCCAATCTTGGCACCAAATGAAAAGATGAACTCTGGAGTTTATCCAGAGTCGAGGCCTTGGTTCAGCCTTTGCTAAAAGGGTCAGTGTGGGACCTAAAGGGACTTCAGTTTATCTGAGGTGATTTTTCTTTTTTTTTTTCCCGTTAATATTTTGTTTTCAAAATTGTTGAGTAGGTTTTTTCCCTTTTTTTTTTTTTTTCCCCCCCCCCAAGGCCTTGGGTTCAGCCTTGGAGCAAGGCCCTGCTAAAAGGGTCAATGTGGGACCTGAAGGAACTTGAATTTATCTGAGGTGATTTTTTTTCCCCCTGAAATCTTTTGTTTCAAAGTTCTTAAGTAGATTTTTTTCTTTGTGTTTTTTTTTCCCTTTTTTTTTCAAAATAATGTTTTTCCTTTTATTTGAGGATTTTGGGTTCAGCCTTTGAGCAAGGCCCTGCTAAAAGGGTCAATGTGGGACCTGAAGGAACTTGAATTTATCTGTGATTTTTTTTTTTTTCCTTAAATCTTTTGTTTAAAAGTTCTGAATTAGGTTGTTTCGATGTAGTTTTTTTGCCTTTTTTTTTTCCTTCCAAATAATATTTTTTTGTTTTATTTGAAGTTCTTGGGTTCAGTCTCTGAACAAGGCCTTGCTAAAAGGGTCTAAGTGGGACCTAAAGAAACTTGAATTTATCTGAGGTGATTTTTCTTTTTTTTTCTCTTAAATATTTTGTTTTCAAAATTGTCGAGTAGATTTTCTCTATGTAGTTTTTTTCCTTTTTTTTTTCAAGGCCTTGGGTTCAGCCTTTGAACAAGGCTTTGCTAAAAAGGTCAATGTGGGACCTGAAGGAACTTGAATTTATCTGAGGTGATTTTTTTTCCTTAAATATTTTGTTTCAAAGCTCTTAAGTAGGCTTGTTTCTATGTAGATTTTTTTGCTTTTTTCTTTTGCAAAATAGTGTTTTTCCTTTTATTTGAAGATTTTGGGTTCAGCCTTTGAACAAGGCCTTGCTAAAAGGGTCAGCATGGGACCTAAAGAAACTTCCATTTATCTGAGTTGATTTTTTTTTCCTTAAATCTTTTGTTTCAAAGCTCTTAAGTAGGTTTGTTTCAATATAGGTTTTTTTTTGCTTTTTTTTCCAAATAATATTTTTTGTTTTATTTGAAGTTCTTGGGTTCAGCCTTTGGACAAGGCTTTGCTAAAAGGGTCTAAGTGGGACCTAAAGGAATTTCAATTTATCTGTGTTGATTTTTTTCCTTAAATCTTTTGTTTTCAAAGTTGCTAAGTAGGGTTTTTTTCTATGTAGTTTTTTTCTTTTTTTTTTCCCCGAAAACAGTTTATTTCCTTTTTTTTCAAGGCCCTGGGTTCAGCCTTTGAACAAGACTTTGCTAAAAAGTCCCACATGGCACCTAAAGGAACTTGAATTTATCCGTGATGATTTTTTTTCCTTCAGTCTCTAATTTTCCAAATTGTATTTTTTCTACGCACTGACTTCTATACTGTTATCTCTGATTTCATTTGGGCCTTTCTATGGAAACAAAAATCATATATGTGAAGCTTTTTTTTTCCCTGGGAGAACACTTGCCAAGGAAATCTTTCTTGCAGTTATCCAAAGGAAAGGTCATTTTTCCAGCAAGACTTCAGATCTGTATTTTCAGACAACTCACAAACACCCAGCCAGCAATAGCAGGGGCATCTCTCAACTTTAACCTTGTGTTCTTTAAAATTTGTTTAACTAAGAAAAAAAAAAGAAATTGGAAGGACTTTCATTTTTTCCATTGAGTGATTCTTTGGAAAATTCTGATAACAAAAAGGGGGAGAAATGGGAATGTTCAGCTTTTTATTTTGAAATAAACCATGGATTTTTGAATTGAGATAAAAACATTAAATTTTTAAACCCCCATGAAATATATAACCCGCTCCTGGTTTTCTAACCATGTGACTTTAATTGGTGTTTATTTCTGTAGATTTAGGCATTAAAAACTTCAGAAGGTTTTATTCCAATTTCTGTTGAAACGAAACCCAAATGTTTCTTTATGAAAACCATAAACCCAATATTTCAGTGCAGCTTTTCCTGTAAATATTTTTTTCCCTGAGTTATTTCTTGCTGCCTTTAGCTAGAAGCACTTAAAACAAGAAACAGAGCTCAGGAATCTCCTTGAAAACAATTCTTCATCTGGGACAGGCAGCAGCTTCCACAGAGAAAAGGAAACCTGAACCACTTAATGTCTCTGTTAATTAAATTTTCAGTGATTTCTCAGGCTGTTGAAAGTGTGGAGATGCACATGAGGGATGTTTGGGGATATTCACACTGAGAAGCTTCCAGGTGAGGGAGAGGTGGCTCCCATTTGGCTTTGGCTGCCTTTCAAAAGGGATTTTGGGGAGATGAATGAAAAATCCAACACAAACTCCTCCCAGAGGCTGTGCTGGTGCAGGAGCTGCAGGGGCTCGTGGCTGGCTTTGTTCTGAGCACCTGAGAAGCTGTTTTGTGCTAAATTAAAAGTGGATTTGGGATCTGTGGGCTGGTTTGTTGCTGTGTATTGTGCTTTTCCTATTAATGATGATTTATGGAGCTGGGGGATGATGTTTGTGGTTTAGGACAACACACGTGGCCAAATTCTCTGGGTATGAGGGGGGAACATCAGGATTTAAGTTATAATTATAATTTTGCAGAATCCCTGCTGACTTTCCCTCCTCCTTTATTAAACCTGTCACGTTGGAGGTGTGAGAGATGAGGGAGGGATCTGGGGAACATTTTCCATTATTTCTCCCCAAGCAGAGGCTCCAGACCCCACATTCCAGGAACATCCTCCCAGAGCAAGGGGAATATCCAAGGAGTTTGGTGTGGATGTTGGGAATGTGCAGCATGCACAGAGTTAGAGCTGATGCTGAGGGTGATATTTGGGTGTTCCCAAAGGTGGGGATGGCTTGGGAGTCCTTTTCCATGGAAATTCCAGAGAAGGACAGAGCCAATGGACAGGGCATTGCTATACCCAGTCAATAAAACTCTAATTAAAAGGGGAATATATTGAGTTAGAGAGGAAAATATCTGTAGAGGATATTGATTATAATAACCTTTAGGGTTTTGTTCTGAAAGGCAGATTTATTACCAAAAAAAAAGGGGGGGTTTTGTATAATTTTCAGGATTTTTGGTGATATGGGAAAGTGAAGGATAACAGGGGAAGAGTGAAATTGTGTGAAGAGCATTTGGGTGGGTGTTACATCCAAAAAACTTATTTATCATTGCCAGCACTCAGCACAAGCTGGAGCAGGTTAAAAATGCATTAAAATGTGAATACATTCAATCTGCATGATGTTTTAAAAGCATCATCCAAAAATTGTAAATAATAACAGGAATAACTTCAATAATTCTCCTAAACCCATCCCTCAGAGAGGACACAGGTTCCTTTGGGCTGCAAGGACATTCGCAAAAACTTCTCTAAATTAACCAAGTTCTACATCTTGGGGATTATTTTAAACCAAATAAACCCCTGTGTGGGCAATATTTGACAAAATCCCAGAGGATTTAATTCATAGATCTTAATTCACTTTTGAGCCTAATTAGATTGAATTCAATAAAATCACTTGAGTGATGAGTGAGAGTGCTGAGGGATTTAATGGAGTTTATCCCTATATTTTATCCTTATATCTTTACAAATATCCCTGTATTTTATAGGAAAAAATTATGTTTCTCTATTTTATCCCTTTATTTATATATATATATATCTCCATGTATTTTATAGGGAATATATATACATGTATCTCTATATTTTATCCCTATATATATGTATATTTATCCCAGTATTTTCCCTATTCCTGCTATGGATAGCCACTCTGAAATATTCACTTTTCCATGGAACAGGACAATCCCTGACAAGAACAGGATTTTTGGATCTCTGACTATAATTCCAGCAGATCAGAAGCACCACACAATTCTTTAGTTTGTTCAGTGCATGTAAAACCAACCAAATATTCCATAGATACTTATTCTTTGCAGGAGTGCAGCTGGAAAAGAAAATATCCAGGAATTTTTTGGTGGATATTTGTATCAGTATTTTATCTTTACTCATCTGTGGCTGCAGCTTTCCCAGTAATGTTGTCTGGAGGCAGAGAAGGAATTAAGGAATTAATGAGGAATTAAGGAATATGAAGTAACACACTTGCAGGAAAAGCTGGAAAAGCTGCTCAGGGCTTGGATAAAACACAACTTTCCATCTTTACCTTAATTCCAGAGCTCCCACCAAACTTTTGGGAAGGGCACCTTGTGTTTCCCTGCTTTGCCTCACGTGCCTGTTCCTCATTTTCTCAGCTGAATGATTTTTTGGGGGTGAACATCAGCTCCTCCCACTCCCCACGCTTCCATTCCCTGTTATTCCCTTACAAACAATTGGGAATTTTGCCAAATTGGTTTGTCAGGACCTGGATCAGACCTTGAAGTTTTCAGCTCCAGCTCCAAAACTCATCCCTGCAGGGATTTCCAAGCCACGTGGATGCAGAGCTTGGGGACTTGGCAGTGCTGGGAATGTTGGACTCCCTGGCTTTGGAGGGGCTTCTCCAACCTAAACCAATTTGGGATTTGGGGATTGTTGGGGATTTTCTACTCTGTGGGTTCAGGAGCAGCTGGGGGGGCTCAGCCTGGGGAAAAGGAGGCTCAGGAAGGACCTGGATTCCCTGGAGCCAGGTGGGAATCGGGCTTTGCTCCCAGGAAACTGGGACAGGGTGAGAGGAAACAGCTTGAACTTGTAGGGGATGTTTAGGGGGGATTTTGGGGGAAATCCCTTCCTGGAAAGGGCAGAGGTGGAATCCCAATTCCTGCAGGGATTGGAACCCATGTGGGTGTGGCACTGGGGGCCACGGGTCCATTCCCTTGGCAGCTCTGGAATGTTGGATTTGATGATCTTGGAGGGCTGGAAATGTTGGATTTGATGATCTTGGAGGGATTTTCCAACCCTGGTGGATCCAGGATTCCGTGTCAGATCAGGGTTGCATTTCCAAATCTCTGGATTGTGTTTCACTGGAATTTTTACCCTGCATTTAGAGCAGCACAACCCTTCTTTCCATGGGATTTCCATGGGATTTCCATGGGATTTTGATGGGATCATTTCCTCTGGAGCAGCCAGCATCCCTCAATCCCTCTCCTGCCTTTCCCAAATATTCCCTAAAAACCCTCCTGTCCATCCTCTCAGGAGCCAGAGGAATGAAATCCCTGCAAAATTCCCTGGGGGGGCCTTTGTGAGGAGGGAGAAACTCCCCCAAACCAGCCAAACGTGCTCAAATCTGACACCAGCAGGGCTCCCAAATTTATTATTGTTTCCCTTCAAAAGAGAAATTAAGGAGCATCTTGAAGCACTTGTGCTAATTGGCCGAGGCAGTGGAATCCGTGTGGATGCACATTATCCACAGAGAAAGGGGAGGATTGGAAATATTCCCCTTTTCTCACAAATGGAACCATTTGTTCCTCATTTCTCCCTATCTAAACAGAGCTCCCGAGGCTGGGGGGGGAGAGGAGGGGATTTTTTGGCTCAGCTCTGTCTGGAGTTTTTCCCCCTTTTTTTTTTTTTTTTT
>JAODHX010000721.1:1805057-1827293 GCA_027576295.1 Cossypha polioptera | reverse complement strand
TCTGCTCCTGTCCCTGTTCCCTGGAGCACAGCCCGACCTGGGGCTGTCCCCTCCTGGCAGGGAGTTGTGCAGAGCCACAGATTCCCCCTGAGCCTCCTTTTCTCCAGCTGAGCCCCTTTCCCAGCTCCCTCAGGATTCTCCATTCCCTTCCCAGCTCCCTCAGGATTCTCCAGACCCTTTCCCAGCTCCCTCAGGATTCTCCATTCCCTTCCCAGCTCCCTCAGGATTCTCCAGCCCCTTCCCAGCTCCCTCAGCCTCTCCTGCTCCTCCAGCCCCTTCCCAGAGCTCCAAACGATCCAAACCGCGCTCTCAAAACCTCTCTAAACTCAATTTTATCTCACAAACAGCACAACGCTGCTCCCCTTGACCAATCCTTTGTCCCAGGGCTGGGTTGAGGAGCCAGGTTCAGCTTTGCTGGAGCTTTTGGGAAGGCAGCACTTGGAGCCAGAGCCTCTCCCGACCCTCCTGGAGCCCTGACATGTGCGGAGCAGAGCCGGAGCCTCGCCCGCTCCGAGAGCATCGTGACCTCAGTTAAGCAAACACTTGCTGTAATCGCCTCCAGATCTGCCCTGGCTTTGATCAGCTGCAGGATCACTTTATCTTATGATATAAATATGTAAAACATCCATTTGTTTTCGGGCAGGATGCAAATAAATCATTGCGTAAGTTGGGGCTGCAGAGCTCCTCAGGCTCCACCTCCTGGCAGGTCATTCCTGCAGGAACACCGAGTTTCTCTTCCCCGACTCTGCTTCATTCCAGTGGTTCCTGTCCCTCCTGGACAGCCCTGGGTGTTCCAGCAGAGTGGTGATGCTGGTGTGGTGCCAGTGCTGCTCCATGGAGCAGAGCCTGCCCATCCATCCATCCATCCATCCCAATCCCACCCAGAAACCAAAACCAGCTCCCAACTCCTGCTGGGGTCACCCAGAGGGTCTGGTGGTCATCCCTGTGGTGGTCATCATGTTTCTGGTCATCCCTGTGCTGGTCACCTCCCAGCCCTGCCACCCATTCCACATCCAGCTCATCCCCAACACCCCTTTGCTGTTTCCACAGGAATCATTTATCAGGCAAAGAGGGTTTATTTTTAAATAAACTCTGCTTTTAGGGTTTATTTTTAACCCTCTGTCTCTTTCCCCAGCCCCTGATCCCATCCCTGGATCCCTTCCCCAGTGGGAAGTGCTGGCAGGGTGGGTTTAGAGTTAAGCTGAGCCCAGAGCTCAGCAGCTCCTCTGTGATATCAGCCAGGTTTAAGTGCTTGGTTTGTTGATGGGAAATGGGGATTTGGGCTTTCCCCAGCTGAGATTCCTCAAAATCAGCTTCCTCTCCCTGTTCCCAGCCCAGGCAGGAGCACAGTCCCTGGTTAAGGTGTCAGGGAAGGGAATCTCTTGACAAATTATAAAAAAACCAACAGCTGATGGCTGGGGAATCTCATCTGCTGAGCCAGGAGAGGGAGGTGAATATTCCCATTTTTCCAGAGCTAAGGAAGGATCAGGGTCTCCACCAGCTGTGTTCTCCAAAGGTCTGGCAGAACTTCCCAAGAGAGAAGGGATTTTGGGCAGTTCTGACCTGGTTCCTGCTTGTGGCCCTGTATCCCACCCTCCTGCAGCTCCTGCATTTTAACAGGATTAAAATTTAATTCCTCACCCCTGGAATGTCCCAGGCCAGGCTGGATGGGGCTTGGAACAGCCTGGGACAGTGGAAGGTGTCCCAAGGCAGGACTGGGACTGGATGAGCTTTAAGGTCCCTTCCCACCCATTCCATGATCCTGTGATTTTCCCTCATTATTAAAAGGATTTTCCAGGCCTTATCCCAAATGCTGCTGTGCCCGTGTCCCCATTTCCCTAAATAACAGCAATTCCAGAGAAGAGCCTGGAGACAAGGATAGGAATCAATATTCCAGTGCTGCTCCAGGATGTCCTGGAAGGGGAGCTTGGGGAAGATAAGGTTGGGTGCATGCAGCAGTGCCAGATGATTAATGAACCTTTGTCCTGGCGAGGCAGATAAAACCCCCAGAGCTGCTGCCCCCTGCTAGCAGCTTTTCCATCACATTAGGAATATTTTCCCTCATTCCAGAGGTATTTCATTATCTGCCTTTACCCAAGGGCAGATGGAATTGGAAATCTCCCCCAGCCCCGTTCTGCTCCTCCCTCTGCTGCTCGTTGTGTTTTCTCACCTCTGCAGAGCTGGGAGAAATCCACAGCAGTGACTGATATCCCAAATTCCCAGCAGGGATTTCATCTCCTGGCTGTCCCCAAGGGTGGATCCCCATCACAGCTCTGTCATCCCACAAAGTGATTTTGACCTGGAAAAGGGAGGGGGAATGAGGCAGAGTCCCCAGGGCACTTCCAGGGTGTTTAATCTGGGATGGAATGGGAGAAAAATCCAGGATTTGGATGGGCAGAGCTCTGAAGCCTTTGGAAGCGTAATTGGAAAATCCCTGGTGCCTGAAAAAAAACCTTTTCTCCTCCTTTTCCAGCTCAACTTTCTCCTCTTTTAATTTTGCCACAGCTGATCCAAGGAAAAGGCTCATGACAGGAACAGGCTGGGATCCCTCCCCCTGGGAATTCAGGAATTCTCCAGGCTGGAAGGCTGAGGACTCTGCTGAAAAGTTGGGAGTGGGATGGTTTGGATGCTGAAAACCCCAATTTTTCCATGGAATTCCCTTGGAATTCTTGTCACACAATCAGCACAACCCGTGGCACTGTCCCTGGGAGGTGAAGCTGTCCACACATAAATATTTTTTATGTATTTTCTCTGTTTGGAACTTTTTCTCCAAACTTTCTGTTGCAGGGCAGGTTGTGTTTTGCAACTTTATCCAGCAGCATTCCAGACAAACCTGTGGATGCTGGAAATGCCATTTCCCTCAGTTTTGGCAGATTTTAGAGTCCAATGAGCCTCCCAGAAATGAGGAGCTCAATTTCCCTGCGAGGTGAAGATCTCAGCTGGAATCCATAGGAACATTCTCTGCTGGAATGAGTGGTGCTGTTTTTATCCCCATTAAATTCCTGGATTTCAGTGAGTTTACTCCAAATTTATTTCCAGGACAGAACCTGGAATGGTGGAAGGTGTCCCTGCCCATGGAATGGGATGAATTTCAAGGTCTTTTCCAACCCAAACCAGCCTGGAATTCTACAATTCCACATCATGTGAGGTCCCAGCCAGGCTGCTAAAGGAAGAGAAATATCTTTAAATGTTTGCTGCCTGCTTGGAGGAAAGGAATGCCAGAATTAAATTCCAAAAAGAAATGGAAAAAAGAAGTTTTTTTGGCAGAGGTGGGAAGGACACAACGAATCCAGGGACAAAGGTGTGGAGCAAGTGCAGGGACAGAGGGGCTGTGGGGAGAAAAATGGGGATTTGAGAGCTGGAATGGCCTCCCAGTGCCAGAGGGCAGGGATAGGTGGGATTTTGGGAAGGAATTCCTCCCTGTGAGGGTTGGGAGGGACTGGAATGGAATTCCCAGAGAAGCTGTGGCTGCTCCATCCCTGGAAGTGTCCAGGCCAGGCTGGGCAGGGCTTGGAGCAACCTGGGATGGTGGAAAGTAGAAAATGGGATAATTCCAGAGGGTGGGATGGGATGATCCTTTCTTCCTTCTTTAGGAGAAAACTCCTGGAAAATGGGATAATCCCAGAGGTGGGATGGGATGATCCTTTCTTCCTCCTTTAGGAGAAAACTCCTGGAAAATGGGATAATCCCAGAGGGTGGGATGATCCTTTCTCCCTTTTTTAGGAGAAAACTCCTGGAAAATGGGATAATTCCAGAGGGTGGGATGATCCTTTCTTCCTTTTTAGGAGAACATCCCTGGGAAATGGGATAATCCCAGGAGCAGCAGCAGGAGGTGATTGGGATGGGACAGCCCTGCCCATCCCATTTCCCCATTTTTCCCATTTCCCCATTTCCCCACCTGGCAGCGGGATTGAAGCCGCCCATAAATTCTGGTTCCCAGCTGGGGCCAGTTTTGGGTGAAGGTGCTGCAAGGAGCTCCTCATTTTTGAGGTTTTTAGGGACAATCAGTGAATTCCAGGATGATTTTCCCTTTCCTGGTGGTCTTGGTGACCGCCTGGATTTTGGGGATGAGGGAATTTTGTCGCCTCTTTTGGAACCCCGGCCATTTTCCAGCGCTGTCCTTCCCTTCGTGAGGAGGAGCTCGGCAGGTCAGTGAGGTCTCTGTCCCTCCGTGTCCCCAACGTGCCCCTGCTGGAGCTGAAGGGATTTCCTGGAATTCCCGGAATTCCCTGGGATGGGCGGGGTTTGAGAGCTTTGGGATTTCCTGGAATTCCCTGGGATGGGTGAGGTTTGAGCGCTTTGGGATTTCCTGGGATGTGCAGGGTTTTGATGGATTGAGATTTCCTGGGATGTGTGGGGTTTGAGCTCTTTGGGATTTCCTGGAATTCCCTGGGATGTGCGGGGTTTGAGCTCTTTGGGATTTCCTGGAATTCCCTGGGATGTGCGGGGTTTGAGAGCTTTGGGATTTCCTGGGATGTGCAGGATTTTGTGGATTGGGGTTCCCTGGGATGTGTGGGATTTGAGGTCTTTGGGATTTCTTGGGATTTCCCGGGATGTGCGGGATTTGAGAGCTTTGGGATTTCCCTGGGATGTGCAGGGTTTGAGAGCTTTGGGATTTCCTGGGATATGTGGGATTTGAGAATTTTGGGATTCCCTGGGATGTGCGGGATTTGAGAGCTTTGGGATTTCCTGGGATGTGCAGGGTTTTGATGGATTGAGATTTCCTGGGATGTGCGGGATTTGAGCTCTTTGGGATTTTCTGGAATTTTCTGGGATGTGCAGGATTTGAGCGCTTTAGGATTTCCCGAGATGTGTGGGGTTTGAATGGATTGGGATTTCCCGGGATGTGCGGGATTTGAGAGCTTTAGGATTTCCCGGGATTTCCTGGAATTCCCTGGGATGTGCGGGATTTGAGAGCTTTGGGATTCCCTGTGATTTTCTGGGATGTGCAGGATTTGAGCGCTTTAGGATTTCCCGGGATATGTGGGGTTTGAGTGGATTGGGATTTCCCGGGATGTGCGGGGTTTAAGCCCTTTGGGACGTGCAGGATTTTGGTGGATTGGGATTTTCTGGGATGTGCAGGAGGGAGGCTGAGGCACCCCAAGGTATGGCTGTCATTTCTCCTAATCCCCTTTTAAAATCAATTTTAGCTGTTTGCATGTGGCTGTAATGAATATTTGGCTTTTATCGGGCTGAGTTTTGCTGGTTTTCCTCTTTTTTTCCTTGTATCCCATCAGCAATGTCCCTGAAATCAGAATTTTTGAGGTGTCTCTGCTCCTCTTCGCAAAGACACAACATTCTACCCCTAAAAATAACCTTTAAAAAAATTGTTATTGCATTAACAAAAACCAAATTCAAGCCCTTTCTGCTCACTGGGTTTGGTTGGGCGCTTCCCCTCCAGGCTGGAATTTTTGGGGGGATCAGGAATGACCCATCCCAGGCTCTGCCCCGTTCCCTGCTCCAGCCTCCCCCGTCTGGAAAAGTGAAAAAAAGGGCACAAAAGGGGTTTGTGTTCCCTGCAGTGAAATCCTTGGGAGCTGTGCAGGAAAAGCAGCGGCCGAAACAAAATTTTGGGAAGATTTCCCTGGATTTAACGCGCTTTGGAGGCGATGGTTTCGCTGCCTTTTGTTTGAAAGTCGCTTTTTTTGCTTTCCTTCCCCAGCTTGGGCTCATCAGCACCCGGCCCCGCCCAGCTAATTAACTAATTAATTAGTGCCAGGTGCCGCCACTTTGGGGCTAATTAAGGGAAAAACGGCCCCGTGTCCTCCCAGGGATCCTTTCCAGGCTCTTCTGCTCCCGAGGGAATTGTCATCAATGGAAATCCTGGAATTTGGAATTTCTCTGTCTGGATTTTATCCCTGGCAGGAGGGCACAGGGAAGCCCCGAACTGATAAAATCTGGAAACAGGGGCTTGAGCTGCGGATTTCTCCCCAATAAATCCATCCTGCCTGTCTGGAAGTGCAATATTGGATACCTGGAGAGCTTTAAAGTCCTTTACGTGTCCACGGGCTCGGAATATTTCTAGGATTAAAGAGCAGCTGAGCTGGGTTTGTTAAATTTTTATTTTTTTTTTTTTTTTGAGAGCCTGTGATTCAGTTGTGGGCAGCCTTCACTTGTTAAGTGCTTGAAGAGCTTTATAAATCTGATTTAGGGGTTCTGGAATTTTTGGCTGCACTCTTGAACCTGTGCAGGAAGTGCTTGTATCCATCCTTTTCCTAGGGAATAAAAGGGAGGGAAACAAATCCTAGAAAAAAAAAAAAAATCATTTTTCTCAGGAACTGCTCTCCTGTTCCTCCAGGGGAGGGCACTGATTTGGGAATTAGCATTGGAGGAAACTGGTTTTTGTGGGAGCTGTGGAAATGGGATGCAGGAACTGGTTTTTGATGGTTGCCATCTCCTTTAGGACGTGGGGATGGCTGGGCTGGTTTGTTTTCCATGTGGAAAATTCTGTTTCTTTATCCCAAGGTACCCATTGCCTTCCTAATTAAAAAAAAAAAAAAAAACAACCAAAAAAAACCCCAAAAAAAACCAAAAACAAAAAAATCCCCAAAACGAAAAAAACAAACAAAACCACCAAAAAACCAAACAAAAAAAAAAAAAACCACAAACAAAAAAAAATTTGAGATTGGGGGGGAAAGTCAAAATCCCATGTTTGGTGAAGGACTTTTGATCCCGTGTGCACCCAGGTCCTGGCAGCTTCTCCGAGGGGCTGCTGAGCTCATTTCTCCCTGCTGAGCCCCAATTTCCCCTGGGAGGTGCAGGAGGAGCCCCCAGAAGCCCAGGATGGCAGCAGGAGCTGCACATCTGCAGCACAGCTGGCTCAGCATCCCGGGCTCAGCCCAGCAAACGTGGAAAAATGGATTTTATTCAGGATCAGGTTGCAGCAGAGCCCTGATAAATGAACATCCCATTTTTCCCCAGATGGAGGAAGCCAATCCTGGAGGTATCAGTGCATCTTTTAATGGCCTTGCTCTGAGAAACACAAGGATTCTGTTGAAATGGGATTTTAATTTGCTCCCTGCAAAGCCTTTTGAGCCGGGGAGGAGGCAGGGGGTGGTTGGAATGCTGGTTCTTTGTGGGCAGCCCAGTTAAAATCTAATTATCCTGATTATCAGTCAGTAAAAGGCTCTCTGAGAGGAAAAAAGGGGTTTTTATTTCTATTTATTTGACAGCAAACCTGAAATGCATCACTTGATACCATAACTGAGCTCTATTCACCCATTTCTGCCATTCCAACCAAAAAAAAAAAAAAAAAAAGAAGTTTGATGTTCTCTTTAAGGCCAAGAACTGCAAAAAAAAAGGGTCAATTTAAGTTTTACTGGCTTGTTAATTCAAGCTGTTCACTCAAAGTGCATCTTTCCCATGCAATGGCCCAGCCTAAAAATGTGCTTTATTTGGGTTTGGAGATAAAGGGCTCTGGAGAAGATCCTGGGTCAGAGATGTGGAACAAACCCAGGAAAATGGGCATGGAGTGATGCAAAAGGGAAAATTTCCTAAATCCAGGGTGGGAATGTGGATGCAGCCACTTGGTTTTGGTGGGCTGAGGGGGAGATTCCCCTCCAGGATTTGTTTTCTTGCTCACATGAGGTGAAAATTCCCCTCAGTCAGGTTCTGCTCCCAGGAAACAAAGGACAGGACAAGAGGAAGCTGCCCCAGGTTGGATTTTGGGATAAATCCTTGCCCAGGAAGGGTTGGCCAGGCTGGCACAGGGCAGTGGTGGAGTTCCCATTCCTGCAGGGATTTAAAAGCCACAATGAAATAGCAGGATTTAAAAATTCACACTCCCAGCTGCCACAAAATTTCTAAATTCAGAATCTTGTCCTTCTCTTTCCTCCCCATCCCCGTTTTCCTGCCTTTGTCTGCCCCAGGCCCCACAGCTGCTGTGGCAGGATCCAGACCTGGATCTTCCCAAATTCACCCCAAAATTGTGCCCTGGGAGGAGGAGGAGGGTGGGCAGCTCTGATGGGATGGAGCTGGATCCCAGTTTAACCAGGTGAAGCTGCAGGAGGAGAGGACAGCTTATCCTAGAATTCTTTTATTTTGATGGAGAATAATTCAGGAATGGTCTTTAGAATCTGAAGGTTTTTCTCTCCCTGGGGCTGGAGGGCTCCAAAAACCCTTCCTGCCTCTGGAACCCCCCTGGCAGCTCCACCTTGGCATGGGGAAGTTAAAAACGCCCAGAAAACAAAACTTGGGCTTTGTACAGACCCAGAGTGGTTGAGCTCCACACAGGAATGAAAACAAGACCTTGGAGGCTGAGGGTTTGCTCCTTTGGTGTTGGAGTTTTTTTCCTTTTTTTTTTTGCATGGAATGGAGTCAAAACATGAGATTTTTTTGGATGGGAAAGGCTCCCCCTCCCACCACTCTGCCTCTGTCCATCCTTCTGGAGGCAGCTCAGGGATCGTGCTGGACCTGGGATTCTGTTCCACCAAATGCTGTCAGAATTAATCCCAGTCCCCGTGGATTGTTTGGGCAGAAAACAACAAGTTCCTTCTGTGCAGCCAAGAGGAACCATGTCCTGAGCCCTAATCCCCCCACCAAAAAAAATAAAAAATAATAATAATAATAAAAAAATTAAAAAACCCAACAAAACTGGGATGAAGCAAAGATGGTCCTGCCACAGAAAACTTGTGTGCCTGATTCCCTGCTGGGAACAGGGATGGTGGGACCTGGAGGAGCCCTGGGATGCTGGGGCTGAGGATAATCCCATGGTTCTGCTTTCCCTTTGGATAATTTCTTCTTCCAAAGGGCTCCAAGCCTTTAGGAATATTTAATTTTAACTCCAACCCTCCTCCTTTCGGGGCAGAGGACAGCCCAGGCCCATTTCCCCAGCCTTGCTTTCATTAGTGCAGGGCTGCAGTTCATCAAGCCCCATAAATATTTATATCCTGAGCATTCCAAGCTCTGATTTCAGACCCTTCAGGCTGTTTGTTGTGCAGCAGCTTTGCCGTGGATGCTCTGCCAGGGAATTCCCCGGTGCTCCTTCCCCTCTGGGTGTGTTTGTGACCCTGCTGGGAGCTGCCCCTGCTTCCCCCAGCCTTCCCTGAGTGGGTGTGGAGCAAAGCTGGCTCAGGGATTCCCCCACGGATGCTCTGAGTCCACAGGATTTGCAGCTCTGCCAGCCCTGAGCGCTCAGGAATCAGCAGCTGCTCCCAAAAAAATCAGGGATTTGTGATAAATGGAGGGACAGAGGGGGGGTTGGGCTCGTTTGCCAGGAGCTGTGGGTCTGGGTGAGATCCTGGGATGGGTGGGAAGGGACCTGCCACTGTCCCAGGGCTCTCCAAGCCTGGAACAATCCCAGGGATGTGTCCCCTCACTTCAGAGCAGGAAAGGCCAAGGGTGGCTCTGATGGGTGAGGATTCATTGGGGTTTTAATGGCATTTGGATTTGGGACCTTGTTGGTTCTAATGGATGAGGATTTATTTGGGATTTTAGTGGCATTTGGATTTTGGAGATTGTTGGCTCTAATGGATGAGGATTCATTTGGATTTTGGAGCTTGTTGGCTTTAATGGGTGAGGATTTATTTGGGATTTTAGTGGCATTTGGATTTTGGAGATTGTGGGTTTTAATGGATGAGGATTCATTGGGATTTCAGTGGCATTTGGATTTTGGAGCTTGTTCTTGCTGCTCCAATGAACCTGGTTGGTTGTTGAGCCATCAGTGCCAATGGAGAGCACTGGGAATGACAATCATGGAATTACAGAATCATTTAGATTGGAAAACACCTTTAAGATCATTGAAGCCAAGCATGTCCTGAAGTTTTGGGTGTTTAACTGTTAATTTAATTTTTTTTTTTTTTTTACTGTGAAAATGACCTTTCCTGAAGTTTTTCCCAAGTTCTGTGGAGTAAAGGGGCAGTGTGGCTATTCCTAATATTTGTCCTCCCAAAAAATTCCCACCAAAAAATTTGGTGCCTGAAGGAACCTGTCCCTGTAACTTCCATATGAAAGGATCCCTTCAAAACTGTTCCAGATTTTTCTTCCAAGCCTTTTATTTGTTAGAATGAACTAATTTTGGAGAATAAAAGGAGGCAGAATTAGTAATAATCATTAATAATATTTAATTAATATTTCAAAGTAATTATTATTTTTATTAGAAGTTCCTGGTGTAAAGAAAAATACAACCCCACAATCTCTGCTACTTAAACACTAAAAGTGTTGACAGCTTTAATGAGTTAATTATCTTAATTTTATTCCATTAGAAAAGATCTTTATTTCGGATTTAATTGGAATAAAAAAAAAATTTAACAGAATATTAATTTTCCTTCTCTCTTTTTCCAGGCAGATTATTGACTGCACACTGTGGGAATTCACCTCCTGAACACCTGCACCAGGTACTGCATTTCCTTCATTGCATTTCTGTGCTGTTTTCCCATGGAATGTCACTTCCAAATGTTTTAATGCTGCAATATTTGTGCTGTGCTTGGATTTGAATTTTACTTTTGGAGCTCTGGGCTCTGTGTTTTGCCCACTGGCATCCCAGATTTTCATTGCAGGAAGAGGGGATGGGACCCTTGGAAACAGGAATTTTGTGCAGAGTGAATTGAGATTCTTGGAGACCTCGGAAAAGCCAGGAGCTTTATTCCCAGATTTTCCCGGATTATGTGGTGAGGGCCTTTGAAAACAGAGATTTTTGTTGTGCAGAGTGACTTGAGGTTCAGGGAGGCCTTGGAAAACCTGGGAATTTTATTCCAGCTCCCAAAGCTCATGGAAACAGATAGATTGTGCAGATGAATTGAGGAGTTCATGGAGAGTTTGGAAAATCCAGGATCTTTTATTCCAGCTCTTCCTGGATTATGTGGTGAGGGCCTTTGGAAAGAGAGATTTTGTTGTATGAGTGAATTGAGGGGTTCATGGAGGCCCTGGAAAATCCAGGATCTTTATTCCCAGTTGTTGCCAAAGCTCAGAGTGAGAGCCCTTGGAAACAGAGATATTGTTGTGCAGGGTGAATCAAAGTTCATGGAGACCTTGGAAAACCTGGGAATTTTATTCCAATTGTTCCTGGATTGTGGTGAGGGCCCTTGGCAATGGGGATTTTGTTGTATGGAGTGAATTGAGGGGTTCATGGAGGCCCTGGAAAACCTGGGAATTTAATTCCAGTTGTTCCCAGTTGTTGAGGGCCCTTGAAAACTGGGATGTTGTGCAGAGTGAACTGAGGTTCTTGGAGGCCTTGGAAAACCTGGGAGTTTTATTCCAGTTATTACCAAAGCTCATGGTGAGGGCCCTTGAGAATCAAGAGATTGTGTAGAGTGAACTGAGGTTCATGGAGGCCCTGGAAAACCTGGGAATTTTATCCCAGTTGTTGAGGGCCCTTGGAAAGCAGGGATGCTGTGCAGAGTGAACTGAGGTTCATGGAGACCTTGCAAAACCCGGGATCTTTATTCCAATTGCTCCTGGATTGTGGTGAGGGCCCTTGGAAACGGGGATTTTGTTGTATGGAGTGAATTGAGGTTCTCGGAGGCCCTAAAAAACCTGGAAATTTTATCCCAGTTGTTCCCAGTTGTTGAGGGCCCTTGAAAACTGGGATGCTGTGCAGAGTGAGCTGAGGTTCTTGGAGACCTTGGAAAACTCAGGATCTTTGTTCCAGTTGTTGAGGGCCCTTGAAAGCAGAGATGTTGTGCAGACTGAGCTGAGGTTTCCTTCTGGAAACCCCAGGATCTGTCTCCTGGAGCACCTGGGCTCTCTCCCTGTTCCTGTGTAACCCAATCCCCTCCCAGCTGCTCTGATCCCAGCTGGATCCTGCCGGGAGCAGCCCCACGTGTGACCTGAGCCGTGCCCGTGCCTCTGGGGGCTGAAATCCAAATCCTCCCCTGCTGCTCCATCACCACGGCGGGAAGAGCTCCACCGATTTCTGGGATGGCTTTCAGATGGGATTTTATTGGTTTATGAATTGTTACCTCTGTTTCCTCCCCTGAAGGAGGCTGCAGAAGCACGTGAGGGAGCCGAGGCCAATTCTCCCTCTTTCCCAACACGTCCCGTGCGCCGATCCCGTCACGCGCCGAGATTCTTCAATCCCTGCCCCAGTGCTGTGCCTGGCTGGTGTTTTCTCCTCCTCTGTTTATTCCCCAGCCGCTGGGGATGAGCACAGAATCCCTCTGGCAGGAACATTTGTGGGAATTCACATCACGTCGCGCGTTCGTGGCCAAATGACCACGGAGCAGATCCTGCTGCCCTTACTCACCAGAGAGGCTGCTGGCTGTTTGCTGCTCTTGGGTGGGCAAAAGTTGGGAAGAGTCGGGATTTGTCAGAGCCTTTGATGGCTGAGGCTGGGTGGGGATGAAAGGAGCTGGCCTGGGTTGAGTAATGGGGTGGCACTGGGAGCCCTGACTCGGGTAATGCAGATTTCTCCCTGGGGTAACTCATTTATCTCTGGGGTAACACATTTGTTTCTGGGGTAACTATTTTGTCGCTGGAGCAACTCATTTCCCTCTCTGGGGTAACCCTTTTCTCTCCCTGGTGTATCTCATTTCTCTCTGGGGCAACTCATTTATCTCTGGGGTAACACATTTGTTTCTGGAGTAACTCTTTTCTCTCTCTGGAGTAACTCTTTTCTCTCTCTGGTGTAACTCTTTTCTCTCTCTGGTGTAACTCTTTTCTCTCTCTGGTGTAACTCATTTCTCTCTCTGGGGTAACTCATATTTCTCTGAAGTAACACATTTGTTTCTGGGGTCACTCTTTTCTCTCTCTGGGGTCACTCTTTTCTCTCTCTGGGGTCACTCTTTTCTCTCTCTGGGGTAACTAATTTCTCTCCCTGGGGTAACTCTTTTCACTCTCTGGGGTATCTCATTTCTCTCCCTGGTGTCTCTGATTTCCCTGCTCAGCCCGTTCCCCAGAGCTCTGGAAAGTTCCAAGTCAGTTTTTTGGATTGTTGTGACTCAGCCTAAGAGCCAGATTTGCCATAAGGGAAACGTGAGGACTTTATTTAGCAATTCCCACTGAAGCCCTGTGCTCCTCAGTGTTGCTTGATCCCAAATTCTCTGCTCCCACTGCCCTGCCCTGATGGATAATTCTGTGTTTTCCTGCTTCTCTTTTTGGAAAATCCTGGGAAAAGCAGCCTCAATGCTCAGGTTGGATTTCCCAGCTGAGCAAATCCTGCCTTGATGGCTCTGTGTTCCTGCAGGGAGGGAGGAAGCTCCAATAAACTGTTCCAGTTGTGGTTCTGGAGGCAAATGTGGGCTCTGGTGGATGCTTCTTGAATGGAGGTCAAGCAAAAATTGCCTCATCCTTGAAGGATTTGCTTGACAAAGGTAGCTGGAATAAAGCTGGGTGTTTTTCTGGAGGGCTGGCCGTCTATCTGAGGAGAACAATTCATGTTTTACAGGCTGGAGCCACAAAAAAGGGATCCAAAACTGGCTGAGACATCTGAAATAAAAATATTCCTCATCAGGGATGTTGGTGCTTGGGCTCTGTGAGCTCAGCTTGCTCTTGTTCCATCCCCTCATCAGTGACCCCTGATAAAATTCTGATAAAATTCTGCCTTTGGGAAGGGCAGGATGAGCTCCCAGCAGGGCAGGGAAAAGTCACTGGAGTGCTGGGATGGGGGTGAAAGGAAGCCTCGTGTCCCCCACCAAAACCATGGGGGATTGCTCCTATTCTTCTTTTCCAAAGGATGTCAGAAAGTGGAAGTTAGTATAAAAAAAAAGTTTAAAAAAATGAGAGCAAGAGATTGAAAAGCTCTTAATCCACTGCATTTCTGAAGAAAAAACAAAAAATATGTATGGAGTGGCTTGGTATTTATGGACTGGGATCCTTTTGAGAGAGAAAACTTTGGAAAGAAAAGGATGAGATAAAGTGAGAATCCCAGCTGGAAGCTGAACCCCAGCCCAGTGATTGATGGAAGTGCCACAGAGGATTTGCTGTCCCCTGCTGCTCCTCAAACCAGGTCCTCACTTTAGGATTTTCTGTAGTTTTGGGGTTTTATGGAGTGGGGAATTGGGATTGTTGGGGTGGTGCAGGAGGTCAGCACAGATGAGTTCACAGTCCCTTCAGGACTCTCAGCCTTGTGAGGAAATGCTGAAAATCCTCTTGTATTATTTCAGACACTCGAAAATCCTCTTGTACTCAAAGGAAAGGATTTGTTGTTCCTGGAGATTTACAGGAGATTGGGATTGGATTCTATTCTTCCATTCCATTCCATACTCTTATTCCATTCCATTCCATTCCATTCCATTCCATTCCATTCTCTTTTTCCATTCCATTCCATTCTCTTTTTCCATTCCATTCTCTTTTTCCACTCCATTCCATTCTCTTTTTCCATTCTCTTTTTCCATTCCATTCCATTCTCTTTTTCCATTCCATTCCATTCCATTCTCTTTTTCCATTCCATTCTCTTTTTCCATTTCTTCCATTCCATTCTCTTTTTCCATTCCATTCTCTTTTTCCATTCTCTTTTTCCATTTCTTTCCATTCCATTCTCTTTTTCCATTTCTTTCCATTCCATTCTCTTTTTCCATTCCTTTCCATTCCATTCTCTCCTTCCATTCCATTCTCTCCTGGACTGTCAGAGCAGCTCTGGCTGCTTAGGCTGAGCTCAGGCTGGGTTTGAGCTGAGCCTACAGAACAGTGCCCTCTCGTGTGCTCACAGGGCTGGCAGCTGCAGTCCCTTCCCAAACTCCTCCTGGATTTTGGAGTGTGGATAAGGAATTCAAACCTGGGTGTGCACAGGTTTGTTATTTGTATTTTTTCCTCTCTGTGGCTCTAAAGGTTTTTATGACTGAGATTTTAAATAGTGTGAATGAATGAGCTTTTTTATACTTTATAGTTCAATACACTAATTTTATTTTTTTAAATTCTAATAGGGAAAGAGGCTAATGGTTGTATTTTATTTTATTTAGATGTCAAAGCTGGCAGAGATTGCTCTGCCTGGCAGCAGCTGAGCTCACGTGCCACAAACCAGAGGTTTAAGGTGTAGATCCCAATTTCAGAATGATCCCAAAAGAGAAAACTCAACATTAATATTTGCATTTCTGGGTGGTTTTGGTTTGGTTTTTTCCCATCACTGTCAGTGTTGTGGGGCTGTTTGCAGTGCTCAGTGAGGTTCAAATCCTCATTTCCCAGCGATTTTGCAGATCCCAAACCTGTGTCTTCTCTCCTGTGCTGCTCTTTGGGCACAGCCTCCCAGTCCAGTTGCTCCATCACTCCTGGGGATCACAAATCCCATTCCTCATGGGATCACTGAGGCTGGAAAAGAGCTCCAGGATCATCCCTTCCAACCCTGCAGTGCCACTGCTGCTCCTCGTGCTGTTCTTCATTTATCTCATATTGTAATCCTGGTTTTACTCTTTGCACGATCTAAGTTTGGTTCTTTGTGCAGGGATTTATCCAGCCTGGAGCTTTATCTGCTCCATGGACAGATGTTGTTTTATATCTGGGTAAATACAGAGAAATCAACTTCATTCCAGGCCCATATGTGAAATAAAAGCACTGCAGGGCTTTTAGGTCCTATAATTAATGGACCTACAAATTAATATTCTTTGGGATTGTAGCAGAACCTGTGCTGGGAATTAACTTGATTTTGGAGGGATGTTTTCTGAGCAGATTTAAAAATAGTTAAGCTGGTCAAACTTGGACTTTTGATGAGCTTTATAGTGCTGCTCTGCTGGTGCCTCCTCCCTGCTTCAGGAGAGTGGAGCGTGCCTGATTTTCCCTGGGATTTGGGAATGTTTTCCAGCAGGATGGATGGAGGAATGCTCATTAAATAAACAGCCAGCGTGGGCCCTGCTGGCCCTGGGTGTGTTTGCCTGATTTTTAGGAAGGGGGGTGTGTTTGGAGGAAGGATTTCTGTTCTGCACTCCAAGGGCTGAGATCCCGTGTTTGGATCCAGCCAAGGGAAGTCAGGAGGGGACTGGAATTGCATAAACCAGGGATGCTGTCCATGTGGATGAGCTTGGAGCTGGCTCCTGTCCAACATCTTGAGCATCTTGATGTCCAGGGTTGGCCTGGGTGACCTTTAATGTCCCTTCTGACCCAAATTTTCCCAAATTTCTGTGGGATCTGGGTTGTCGTTGGTGCCATTTCCCTGTGGTTGGGAAATGTTTCCCTGTTTTCCCTTCCAGCACAATTCCTGATCTGTGAGGATGGAGATTCCAGCGTGAACCTCGTGGAGATTCCTCTTCTCACAGCCCCAGTGTGACAACAGCCAAACCTTTTCTGATTTTTGGCCAGGATGAGTGGGACAATGAAATTCCCATCCCAAGGGCTGGGTCCCTCCACCCCAAACCCTCCTGTGGAAGGATTGCAGAGGAGCTGAATCCAAACCAGCCCCAGGGAATCTGCAGGGTCCTCCCAGAGAGTGGCTGTGGGTGGGGCTGGAACCTTGGCTGGTTTGGGGAGTCTGGGTCAGAAGGGGAAGATGGACCAGGAAAAATGCCTGGGAATGCTGGAGCTGTGCCCCGAGGTGATGCTGAGAGCACAGGCAGAGTGCTGGGTTTATCCCGGGAGTCTCTGGGAGGGAATTTTCCTTCTGCTCCTACTCAAGTCAGGGAAAACGACTTGCTGTGCACATTTTTTTCATTTTGAGTCAAGCTGCTTCCCATTTTTCTCTTGGAATCCAGGCAGGAGGATCCTGGGCATTGGCAAACCAGGGTGGGAAGGGCTGGTGCTGCCCCTCTGCATTTCCTGGTGATTAATTACAGAAATCTTTGCTCTGAGCTTGGTGCTGACTCCAGAGTGGAAAGGCAGCACTAATCCCTCTGTCCCAACCAAGGGAGGTGCCAAAATCCTGGGATATCCCATTCTGGGAGCCCAGCTGGTGCCACAGGCTCTGAATTTCATGCCTGAATTTCTTGTGGCACCAGAATTATCTCCCTGCCATCGTGGCTGCACCAGCAATTCCATGTTCTTATAATCCCCCTGCTCGGATAAAAATCAGATGTGCAGCACACGAGCACTAAAGACTTTTATTACAATATCTTTTTAATTATCAAGGTGGGGAATCACGTTTTTACAAAGCCCAATAAATTGAATTTTATTCTGCTTTGTGTGAGGACTTATTTAATAGCAGATTACACGAGGCACAATTCCTCTTTTTCCCTCAGAGGTTTATTTGTCGTTGTTGAACTCTGGGAAAACGAGCTGGGCATGGAAGCAGAGGACTGCAGATCTAATCCAAGGGGTGGTTCATGGTCGAGATTAGCTCAGTTTAATTCCAGATTTTGTGTTTGCAGCAGCTGGGGAGCCCAGACCAGGCTTTGCTAGGAGTGAGCTCCTGCTCTTCCATTTCTGGGATGTCTCAGATCCTGAATTGTGGCTGTTTCCTTTGGAAGGAACTCCAGTTCTGCTCCTTGGTGCTGGAATTTGGGGTTTCTGTGGAGCCTCCTGCAGGTGTGGAGAAGGGATGGATTTGATTCCCTAAACTGGGAACTGCTGGGTTATCCCTGGAATCATGGGATGGTTGGGATTGGATCTTAAATCCCTTAAATCCACCCAGTTCCACCTTCTGCTATCCCAGCCTGGCCTGGGACACTTCCAGGGCTGCTCTGGGAATTCCATCCCAGCCTCTCCCCACCTCACAGGGAAGTTTTCCTCCCCAAAATCCCATCTGACCCTGCTCTGTGGGTTTGTGTTTTATTGGGATTTTTTTCCCCAACACTGAGGTTTGTTCACAGCCTATCCAGCTCTGGGTGGTGAAAAGTTCCCCTCGTGCATTTCACGTTTATTATTTGGGGTTTTTTTGGTTGCATTCCCTGTTTCTGACAGTTCACAGCCTCTGGGTCAGTCCCTACAAAAACCCCTTTCAGTTCTGGGTGCTGCTGCAGACAAATTTAGGAGCAATATTTGAGACACCAAGTTCTGTGTGTTGAGGAAATTTGAGGGAATTGCACATGGATCCCCTTCCCCAAATTTGTGCTTGGAAATGCAGCAGAAAAAACTGATCCCTGTGCTAAAAATTAGGAATTTAATGAGTTCCAATTACAGCAAAATTCCAATTACAGCAAAATTCCAACATGACCAGGTTTATATTCCCATTTTAGCTCTTTTTGGAAGTGAAAATCAATCCTATAAACCCTACAAGACCTTCCTGGCCCCATGGCTGCAGCGAGCACAGGCATTTCAGAGATGATTTTCATATGCATGGAGTCATCTCAGAATTCTGGAAGGGAACAGTTTGTCTGGGATTCATAATAAATTATTCATCCTTTTATTACCATAATAATCGCTTTTTATGGTTACCCAAGTGAATGTTATTATGAAAGCACAGAAAAATCTATTAATTATTTTCCAGGTTTTTACAGTATTTCGATTTTTTTTCCCCATTCTGGAGGGGTTTTTTGATATTATCAGAAAGTGAAGTTATTTTTTTTTCCCCCCAAAGATAAAAGTCTTTCTGCACACTTGCTTTGTGCATCAAAGCTGGAAGGACATGAGATCAACTTATCCAGGGAAAATGCCAGTCTGGAGGCCTCTTCCCTGCTTTTTGGTCCCTGTGGATTTTGGGGTGTTAACTTTAACCTTGTGTAGCCCATAATTTATTTATTAAAAAAAAATCACAAACGTGGGGTGGGGTCTTAAAAATAAAAAATGTTGCCTTGTGCCAGGACAACTGGAACCAGCCTGGAATGGAGGATTTCCCCCCTTTAATCTGAGGAGGGGTTAGTGCTGATTAATAGGAGCCTCCTAAATTTGTCCAAAATTTGAACAGGGATTTGTGTTAAATTTATAAATTCTCGTTCACAACCTGGCTCTTGGAGGGCTGGGCACTGATTGATTGGTTTTTCCCCAAATTAAATGATGCCTGGGTGGATCAGCAGCTCCCAAGGATTTTTATTTCCATGGTTTTGTCCAGGCTGGCCTATGGAAGCTCAGCCTAAGCAGTGAGGGCAACTTTTGGGGTCTGTGCAGGGTCTGGGTCACTTTTGGGGTCTGGGTCATCTTTTGGGGTCTGTGCAGGGCCTGGGTCACTTTTGGGGTCTGGGTCACCTTTTGGGGTCTGTGCAGGGGCTGGGTCACCTTTTAGGGTCTTGGAAGGGCCTGGGTCATCTTTTGGGATCTGTGCAGAACCTGAGTCATCTTTTGAGGTCTATGTAGAACCTGGGTCACTTTTTGGGGTTTGTGCTGGGCCTGGGTCACTTTTTGAGGTCTGTGCAGGGTCTGATTCACCTTTTGGGATCTGTGTAGGGTTTGGGTCACCCTTTAGGGTCTGTGCAGAACCTGGGTCACTTTTTGGGGTCTATGCAGGGCCTGAGTCACTTTTTGAGGTCTGTGCAGATCCTGAGTCAATTTTTGGGTCTGTGGAAGGCCTGGATCACCTTTTGGGGTCTGTGCAGAACCTGGGTCAACTTTTCGGGCCTGTGTAGGGTTTGGGTCACTTTTTGGGATCTGTGCAGATCCTGAGTCAATTTTTGGGTCTGTGCAGGGTCTGGGTCACCTTTTGGGGTCTGTGCATAACCTGGGTCAACTTTTGGGGCCTGTGTAGGGTTTGGGTCACCTTTTGGGATCTGTGCAGGGCTTGGATCACCATTTGGGATCTGGGTCACCTTTGGGGTCTGTGCATGGCCTGAGTCACTTTTTGGGGTCTGTGCAGGGTCTGGGTCACTTTTTGGGGTCTGGGTCACCTTTTGGTGGGGTCTGTGCAGAACCTAGGTCACCTTTTGGGGTCTGTACAGGGCCTGAGTAAATTTTTGAGGTCCGTGTAGGATCTGGGTCACCTTTTGGGGCCTGGGTCACCTTTTGGGGTCTGTGCATGGCCTGAGTCAATTTTTGGGGTCTCTGCAGGGTCTGGATCACCTTTTGAGGTCTATACAGAGCCAGCCCAGTGCACACCCTTCCCATGGTGTTTAACCCTTCCTCCACCCAGAAAATCCTGGCTAATGCACTCCAGCCTGGAGTTTTCTGGTGCTTCACCCCCAGCCCAGCAGGCTGGAAGATCCAGCAGCCCCTTTGGGCCACCTGGGTTTGGTGTTGGCTCCTTGTCAGCTGGGACGTGGCACTGGCAGCTGAACTCTCCCCTGCCAAATGCCAAGCAGCTGCTTCTCCAATTTTTATTTTTTATTTTTTTTCCCTGTTCTGAGTTTATTATATTAATGGAGAAGAAGTGCTTCAAGCCCTCGGTGGTTGCTCAATGTAGCCTTTGGCACCACACGCAGCAGTGGTGGAAAAAAAGCAAACAGAAGTGTGAAGAGCCCGACAAAACACATGGAAAATATCTTGGATTATATAAATGGGCTCCATGCCTCGAATGCTGCCTCTCACTCGAGTAAATTCCTCCCACCAAGGAGGCAGAAAAATCAGGAATTCAGAGGAAGGAGCAGTGAAAAGGGTTTTTGAGTGTTTTGGGGGTGTTTTGGGTTTTGAGGGTGTAAAGGTGCAATGAGCTGAAGGTTCTTTCTGAGAATTCACAACAAAAGAGGTGCTTGGGCAGGAAAATCACCACACTGGGCTGTCAGGTGTTGGGGGATCAGGTTGGGATGAGTTCCACAGCTTGCCACTGAGATAAGAGATAAATGAGGTTACAAAACCCTAAAAACTCCAAAAATAAAATGCCAAACAACCAACAGCAAAAAACAAAAACAAAAAATAACAAAAAAACCCAAACCAAAACAAAAAAAACCAACAACCCCCGCCTAAAAAAACCCCAAAATGAAAATAAACCTAAAAAAAAAAAAAAAAATCCCAACAATAATCCCAACTAAACAACATCCAGGAGCAGGAATCCCCAGGTAATTGGAATTGTTTCAGTGGTGAACGTGGTGTTGGCAGGTTAATATTTGGATTTGATGTTCTGAGAGGCTTTTCCAGCATTAATGATCCCAATGACTGAGCAGAAATGGTTTGGGATTTTTGTTTGCTGTCGTAATTTGGGGGAGTTTCTTCCTCTGCCATGTGGTGGCACAGGGGGAGATCCTTTCCAAGAGATCTGGTGGTGCTTCCAGGTAATTTCAGGAAAATTATCTTTGTGATTCCTTCTGTGACGCAGGGTTTTGGGGTGAAGGACCCTGCAGCCTCCCCTCTCCATCCTCCAGAGAAATTCCCACCTCTTATCCACCCCCTCCCATCCATTCTCTGCTTCCATCATCTTTCATCTGCCCCTAATTAACTTTTCCTATTCTGCTGAGCCTACAACACCCCAAGATTAACCCAAGAGGGGAAGTTCCTGGAGAACTGAAAAATCAATTTCTCTTGTTTTGTGTATCTGTCGAGGATTGAGTGCCAAGGCTGGAATTCATCCTGATGGTATCGTGTCCACCTAAATCACCTTTCCAGCAGTGCTTGAGATGTGCTGGGCTGAATTCCCTGGCTGCCATCCCATTCCTGGTGGGATGGGAAAGCAGAAGGGGTTGGAGTCGATGCTGACTCCTCCATTTCTGGCAAAAAAATCTGGTTGTGGAGCAAGAGGGAAATGCTGGCTGGTCAAAATTCCTGGGTGTCCTCATCCCTGACAACAGCTGAGCTCTGCTGTTTATAAAAAGGATTGAGGGCCTTGAGCTGGGCTTAGTCAGCTGCTGATCCCTGGGAACGAGGAGGAAGGAGGGGGGTGTTGTTTCTCCATCTAATCACTTGCAGGCTTGTGATTACAACATTTAATGATGATGGCCGAGGTCAGTTTTTAATTAGCTGAGCCACATGATGAGCCCTGGCCGTGCCAGCAAAGCCTTTCCTCACTGTGTCTGGCGTGGTGCTGCAGGGGAGCAGCTGTGCCAGTGCAACCCTGCATTTAGGGGTTAAATCACCCCCTGGCTTTCCCCATCCCACCCTGGTGGGTGCAGATTGCAGCGTGCAGCGAGTCCCTGCCTCTGTTCAGCAAAACTAAAGCTGCAGAAGTTGTGGGGAGCTGGCAGACGTGGCTGTTCCCAGGCCTCACATGATGCCGTGGCCCGCTGGAGCCGAGCTCTTGCTGCTTGAATCACATGTTTTTGTCCTGGTAACAACCAATAACACCCCTCTCCTTCCCAAAAAAACCCCTAAATATAGCCCTGAGAACCTGGGAGTGGGGAGGGTTGGCACTGTGGATTTTCCAGAGGGATGGCTGGGATGCAGCTGGCCCGTGCCAGGAGCAGATGGCAGAGCAGGGCTGCTCATTCCTGAGGCACTCAGCTTCTCCCTGTGAGCATCCCAGGCTGCTCATTCCTGAGCTACTTCCCAGCTTCTCCCTGTGAGCATCCCAGGCTGCTCATTCCTGAACCACCCAGCTTCTCCCTGTGAGCATCCCAGGCTGCTCATTCCTGAACCACCCAGCTTCTCCCTGTGAACATCCCAGGCTGCTCATTCCTGAACCAGCCAGCTTCTCCCTGTGAACAT
>JAODHX010000721.1:1794391-1804579 GCA_027576295.1 Cossypha polioptera | reverse complement strand
TGAGCATCCCAGGCTGCTCATCCCTGAGCCACTTCCCAGCTTCTCCCTGTGAGCATCCCAGGCTGCTCATCCCTGAGGCACCCAGCTTCTCCCTGTGAGCATCCCAGGCTGCTCATTCCTGAAGCACCCAGCTTCTCCCTGTGAGCATCCCAGGCTGCTCATTCCTGAAGCACCCAGCTCCTCCCTGTGAACATCCCAGGCTGCTCTTTCCTGAGGCACCCAGCTTCTCCCTGTGAACATCCCAGGCTGCTCATTCCTGAACCAGCCAGCTTCTCCCTGTGAGCATCCCAGGCTTGTTCATTCCTGAACCACCCAGCTCCTCCCTCTGCCCTTCCCTGTGAGCATCCCAGGCTGGATTCACACACAGCTTCGCCTCCAGCCTGCATGGAAAGGTGCTGGAAAAGGCAAAGGGATGACTTGGGTTTTCCTGGATGATAACAGCCCCCCCAGCTCCCTCCCTGCAGTGGGATGGGCTGGAGGAGCCGATTCCCCGCGGGATGAGCCAGCCTGTTGTTATTACCCCTCAACAAAAACTTTCAGACCAGCCCCCTCCAAGCTGAACATTTGTTTTCCTGAGCGCGCATCTCCCCGCACGCTCTGGCCCTGACCCCGCTCGCATGTCAGCTGTCAGATTTTCCATGGATTTCCTGGAGGTCTGGAGCTCTCAGGCTGAGGCTGGGTCCCTCTGAGCCGTGCAGGTCTGGACTGTGTTTAGGGGATGAGGTTTAGCCAAGTCTGAGGTCGCTCCCAGCTCTGCACGTGAGCAGAGATTCCTGATCCGCTCTGCCGAGCCAGGGACTCATCCCTGGGCCCAGTTCTGGGGGTTTCACTCCCCTCAAACTCTGGGGCTGCTCCCTGCTGAGGGCAGAGCTCCCAACCTGCTGCACTGGTCAGAAATCCATCACATTTTGTGCTCAGGCATCACTACTGGGATTTTTTTTTATGTTTTCCTCTAACGTCACTGTCAAATTATGGTTCCTCAGTTGTTTCATATTTACCTTGGTTTTGTCACCAGGTTTAGCCCAGTTTGTGATTTTTCCCTCACTTTTTCATCAGCTTTTGCCCAATTCTTGATTCTTTTTCCCCCCTCACTTTTGTCACCAGGTTTATCCCAATTTGTGATTTCCCCTCACATTTGTCATCAGGTTTAGCCCAGTTCGGTTTTTTCTCATTTTTTGGACCAGGTTTAGCCCAATTTTTTATTTTTTTCCCCCCCCCACTTTTGTGACCAGGTTTAGCCCAGTTTGTGATTTTTTGCTCACTTTTGTCATCAGGTTTAGCCCAGTTTGTTTTTGCTTTCCTGACTCTATCAAGAGCCAGGGCCCCCACCAGGAATCCTCCAGCCCTGACCCTGGGGCACTTTCCTGCTCTAAAGAGAAAAGAAGAAATCTCTTTTTACTCCCCACTCTGGCCAGTTCCTGACCCCCACTGGTCCCATTCCAAAGGAGATGTGCTGGGTGAAATCTTTCCAGTTCCCTCCCATTTAACTTGGAGCCTTTCACAGCACCCAAGATTCCCAGTAAGGCAAAACTGGAATATGTGCAAGTTCCTCCTGTCTCTCTCTTACCTGAGGGTTTTTCCACTGAAGTTTTGGTTTATGCAGAGCTGAGTTAAACTAAGGTTGGGGTTTCCCATACTCGGGGTTGGAGCTGTTCCTCCTTTTTTCTTGGCACCCAGGAAATGAGGATGGCTGAAAAATCCTCTGGAAAACTCAGAAGGGAACTTGGATAATCCAATATTTGCTCTGTCACTCTGGCACTGTCTGTTTGATGGGGTTGGCACAAATTAAAATTCCTCAGACGAGGAATCCATTTCCTTGCATTTTTGTCTGGAGAGACGCTTGCTCCATCCAAGTATATCCAGTTCTGCCCTTGGGGAAGAATGAAGGGCAGGATTTGGTGATGTTTGGGTTTTTTCCAGGCCACTTTGGGTTAAGCTTTGACGTTAATGGTTGGAAAACTCAGAGCTTGTGCAAGGAGATCCCAGGGAAGTGTTAAATCCAGCTGGAAACAGGATATGGCTCCCACTGGGAGCTTTCCTTGTGTCTGGACAATGCCAGTGGCTTTCATGAGGATCTCATCTTTTCACCATCCTGATTTCCTTCTCTTATCACTACTGGCTTTACACACAAATTCCCATCACCAGGCGAGGCTCTGGCAGCTCTGATCCCAGCCCAGGATCCCTTCCAAGGCTCTCTGAACGTGCCAGTCAGGAAGGCACTGGAGCGTGGCCTGATATGAAATATTTTGAGTGTCCTGCTGTAGGTCTTGCCTTTATAAATAAAAGCCATTCCAGGAGTTTAGGGAGGATTGATAGGATCAGGATGTATTTGCAGGGAGGGCTGGCTGGGATGGAGCAGCTGTAACTCGCCCTGGGTGGGAAGTGGAATCTGCTGTGAGGGGAAAAAAGGACTAAAAATGGGGAGAAACTTCTTGAGTTGAGATGTATTTTCAGAGTGAAGTGTTACAGGAGCGATTTGGGATGTTCCAGGGCTGTGCTAAATTAATTCCAGTCTTAACTAAAAGGATGTACTCAACTCTTAATGAGTGCAAGCACGTAGTTGGGGTATGAATGGAACATTTGGGATTTTTGGGAGAAATCCTTTCCTCTGAGGGTGGAGAAGCCCTGGTGGAGGTTCCCAAATAAAGTGTGGCTGCCCCATCCCTGGAAGTGTCCAAGGCCAGGTTGGATGGGGTTTGGAGACCCTGGGACAGTGGAAAATGTCCTTGAAGGTAGGGGTGGGATGGGCTGAACTTTAACATCCCTTCCCAAACCATTCCGTGATCCCTTCAGTGCTGGGTGTGCTCCATGTCCCAGCACCCAGGACCTTGGGATCCAGCTGCTGTGGGAGCCTTTGGGAGCTCAACCTGGCTGGAGAAAGCTGTGGCAGGTGTGGTGAGGGCAGACCCACCTGGATGGGGGTGTTGGAATGACATTGGAGGACACAACTGGAAGATCTCCATGCCAGGACATCTTTCCCTGGCCCTCACTGGGATCAGCCCCTCTGGACAGGGATGTTGGAATGACATTGGAGAACATAATTGGAAGATCTCCATGCCAGGACATCTTTCCCTGGCCCTAAATGGGATCATCCTCTCTGGACAGGAATACTGGAATGACATTGGAGAACACAATTGGAGGATCTCTGTGCCAGGACATCTTTCCCTGGCCCTAAGTGGGATCAGCCCCCTGGACAGGGATGTTGGAATGAAGATGACACAACTGGAAGATCTCCATGCCAGGACATTTTTCCCTGGCCCTGACTGAGATCATCCCCTGTGGACAGGAATATTGCAATGACATTGGAGGACACAACTGGAAGATCTCTGCACCAGGACATTTTTCCCTGGCCCTGACTGAGATCATCCCCTCTGGACAGGAATACTGGAATGACATTGGAGGACGCAATTGGAAGATCTCCATGCAAGGACATCTTTCCCAGGCCCTCACTGGGATCCTCCCCTCTGGACAGGGATGTTGGAATGAGAATGACATTCGAGGACACAACTGGAAGCTCTCCATGCCAGGACATCTTTCCCTGACCCTCACTGGGATCAGCTCCTCTGGACAGAGATGTTGGAATGAAAATGACGTTGGAGGACACAACTGGAAGATCATCACACCAGGACATCTTTCCCTGACCCTCACTGGGATCAGCCCCCTGGACAGGGATGTTGGAATGATGTTGGAGGACACACACTGGAAGCTCTCCATCTTTCCCTGGCCCTCCCTGGGATCATCCCGTGAGCTCTGCGAGGCTGAGCGTGGTTTTTCGGCGTTCCCGGTTCCGCGGCGTAACGCCGCCACACCCTTTTGGAACAACGCTGGATCCTTGGGGAGGGGAGCAGTGGGTGGGGTGGGGAGCCCTTGGTGGAGCTGCACACCCACCCCTCAGCTGGCTCTGCTGGCCACCCCCATCCTTTGGGAACCCATCCTGGCTGGAGAATGCTCTGGAAGGTGTGGTGAGGGCAGATTCACCTGGATGGGGATGTTGGAATGATGTTGGAGCTCTTCCAATGTGTGTCCTCCATGCCAGGACATCTTTCCCTGGCCCTCACTGGGATCATCCCCTCTGGACAGAGATGTTGGAATGAAAATGACATTGGATGACACAACTGGAAGATCTCCATGCCAGGACATTTTTCCCTGGCCCTGACTGAGATCATCCCCTCCGGACAGGAATATTGGAATGACATTGGAGGACGCAATTGGAAGATCTCCGTGGATCTCAGTGGATGGGGTGGGGAGCCCTTGGTGGAGCTGCACACCCACCCCTCAGCTGGCTCTGCTGGCCACCCCCATCCCGGGGAGCCCCGCAGCTGGGCCGGGGTTAGGACACGAACAGCCTCCGTTATCCCAGCTGGAGCCGGGAGCAGCCACGCGCTCCGCGGGAAGCGCCGGCGCCAGAACGGGGAGGTCGAGGCTGTGCAGTGTTTTTCTGGCAAAGGAAAAAGCCCTCGGATGGAAGGCGGTGCCTGGGGAATCTCCGGAGCGGCGGGATGAGCTCCGAGCTCCAAATGGAGATAATGGGGCTTGGGGAGGGGATTGAGCCAGGGAATATTGGAGAGGATCCAGTCCCCCAAGCCCAATGGCCACCCTTCTTGGATGAAGTCATTGGAAGCAGCACAGCCGCGTATCCAGAGGCCCAACCTGCTTCCAGGAGTTTTGGGGTCGTGGTTTAAACAGGCTTTTGTGTTCCCAGCCCTCTGTGCCCACAGGTGCTGCCTCATTTTCCCCTCGGAGCAGCTCCAGCTCCTCAAGTTTCCCTTTCTTTTTTTATCCAGGGAAAGGCTTTTAACTCTTCTTTCCTGCAGAATGAGGTGCTCAGAGCTGTCAGCACCACACGAGCCATCCCTCCAGGAGCAGCCCTGCGTCCAAGGGGATGGAGGCAATGTGTCAGAACATGTGGAAAAATCCCCCGGAGCTTCCAGTCGATGCTGGAATTATTAAAAACAAAAAGAGCGGAGAAAGCGTTCACGGAACTCTGGGAAACACCACAGATAAGGATCTTTTTCAGGGCTATTCCAACTTCTCCCATGAACAGATGAGCTCAAAGTACCAAGGTTTGGGTGTGGATTTGCAGTTTTCCACACTCTGGGGGCTTGGAGCTTGGAATAATGTCTTGGCTTCTTGCAGGGCTCCAGCAGCAGGAGGCACCTGGAAGCTGCTGGAGATGAGCAAGGAGCTGCTCCTCTTCTCCTGGCCAAGGATGGAGCCAATGTCCCAGGGATGGTCACAGCCCCTGGAATGGGCTCTGAGGAGCTTTGGATGAGTTTTGGTTTTGCTCTGTAGAAATCCGCAGCTTTTCCTCGTCGCTCCCCAGAACTGGATCCGTTCTGAAGAGCAGCAATACATGGAAAATGGAATATTTTGCTTATTAAAGTCACTTGGAGAACTGCAGTTCTGAGGTTGGCAACCAGAGCTCAGAGAGGCTGAAGGAGCTGGAGAGTTCATTGTTCCCCTTTTCCAAGAGAAACTTCCACGTGTGCCAGCACTTTTATTTATAATGCTCAAATAAATGGAGTCCATTTAAAGGTATTATTGAGGGAGCAGCACTTCAAATATATCATTTTTATGTTATTAGGCTGCTCGGAGTGAGGTGTCCTACTGCAGGCAGATAATCCATCCCCCTGCCTGGATTCCAGGCTGGAACTTACTGGAAGCTTTGCACCACAAGAATCTGAGCAAAGGGATTATTTTCAAGGAAAGAAAAGGGAGCTTGAAGAAAATAAGGCTGGAAGGCAGAACCTCAAACCACGGTGGAGAAATTTCCTGACAGCAGCTCCACATCTCGTGACCACCTGATGGCTCCTGAGCTTTTTTGGGATTTCAGCAGATGCCCAAAGGGGAGCTCAGCTGGCTGGGAAGGGTTTGGGGTAGGCTGCACCTGGAGTTGGGGCTGGCTGTCTCCATTCCTTCATTCCATCCATTCTTTGTTTTGTTGGAACAAGGGAAATCCTGAAGGAATCCAGACGTTCTGGGAAGATCAAATGATTGCCCTGAGCTTTGTTCCTGGTGCTGGGGTCCGTGGTGTGGGGGATGCTGCTGGGGCAGGGAGAGCCAGAACAAGCAGCCAGATATTCCAAGGGACAGGAGAGAGGGAAGATGGACTTGTCTGGGAGGATCCCCGTGTCCAGCTGAATTCCCTGCAGCCAGGAATTCCCAGGGGCTGATTCTGCCCTGGGAAATCCATGAGGTTATTCATGGATGATGCATCTGTGAATTCCTGATGGAAGAGTGGCCCAGGGCTGTGGCACACCATAAATAGGGATAATTCCCTGTGTATTTCCCCATTCTAACAGATGCAGAAATCAGGATTCAGCCCTGGTCAGAACTATCCAAGTGACTGTTGGAATCTGGCAGGAAAAGCTTAAAAAAAGTGAGAAGAGGACTGATGTTGTACCTGGTTTTGTCAGAGAGGAGTTAAGCTCCAGCCAAAGGGAGCCACAGAATTAAAGAGAGGAGCAAAACAAGATGCAAACGTGTGAAGTGCAGGGGGGATTGGAAAATCCATTTAATTCCCAAATTTTTGGGAGCAGGGGGTGTCTGAGGAGTTCTGGTTTTCATCTGCTCCTGGTGCAGCCTTGTCCAACTTCCTCCAGCTTTTCCATGGATCTCATTCCCTCAGGAGCCAAGACCAAGCCTTAAGGGTTTTTAGCCAAAAAGGGATTTTCATGTGAACATTGGAAGCTTAGGAAGAAACTCTTTTATCTTGAGCTGTGCATTTTGGTGTGAGGCTTCTGGGGCTGCACCAGTTGGATACTGGAGGGGAAAGGGATTGGGAGATGGAGGGGGGAAACTTCCTCTGGAGGCTCTTGGGTGAGCTCTGTGTTGTTGAAAAAATCATGCAGTGCTATCAAGGAAGTGCCTGGAGGCTGGGCTGGGATCTGTCATTGCCACTGTGGTGCCCAGGCAGAACAAGAACCAGAGGAAAGAGCAGATGAGGTGAAGCAGGAGGCAGAATCCCAGATTCTGGATCAGAGGATCCAACCTCAGGATTTTCCAGGATTTTTCTTCCAGTTCTGACATCCCTGCAGGAAGGATCTGTGCTTGTGGAACGGCTCAACTCCTGTGTGGAGTCTGTAAATTCCAATTTCAGTGTTCCTGACAGGAAATGTTTGACTCTTGGGGGATGTCAGAACCTGGTGGCTGTGCTGGGATGGTTGGAGCGAGGGGATTTAATGGGAATAAATGGATTTGGGAGATTGCAGATCAAGGGAAGTGGCTGAGAAGCCAAGGGGAATTTATCCACACAAATCTGTCTGCAAGGATTTCTGCAGAGAGGATTCTTGGAGCTTTTGGGTGAGATCTCCCCTTTCCCACAGCAGCTCCCTCAGCAAAGGCCAGGCTGTGAGCTCGGGGTGAGCACCAGGCTCCCCAGGAAAAGCCCTGCAGCTCCCTGGCTTCGGTAAAAATCCTCTCCCTGCCCCTGGGGCTGCTCCCAGCCCATTCCCAGAGCAGCTGCTGCCCCTGTGGGAGCTGTTTGGAGCAACGTCCATGTGTGAAATGGGAGAAGGAGCTTTTCACAGCTCTGTGACCTCTCCCCAGTGCTGGGGATGGGGAATGTGACACACCCCAAACCCCGAGGCTCTTTGGGATCCACACCTGAGGGCCAGCCCTGCCTTTGGCTTTGGCTGCCTCCACCTCTTGTGCCCAGGGAATCTGTCCCAAAAAAGCTGCAGGTTTGGGAAAATCTGCCTGGTGAGTCCTCCCAAGGATTTCAGCTGGAGTTGTGGCTCTGCTCCCCTCGTTCCCTTCTCCAGCATCTGGGACCTTCTGGGATTTCAGTTTCTGCTGATTCTCCTTAGCCATGCAAAGAATAATTAATAAATGAGTTTTCCATCAATCCTGGAAGGGATGTGGCTTTTATCCTAAAGTATCCTGAGGCTCAGGATGGACTTTCTTTCCGTGGAGGATAAAAATAACTGATTTTTCTGAAGTTTTATGGTTTTCTGGTGTATCTTAGTGCCTATTCTCTCCTTCCTTCCATTGCATTTTCCTTTTCTCCTCGAGGGTTTGCTGGAATTTCGAGGTTTTATAGCACCTCTGCTGTCCTTCCATCTCACCCTCTCTTTCTCTTCCTTGTTTTTGGCCTCAGCAGCTGTAGATCCCCAAAATCCTTGTGAAAGCTTCACCTGAGCCAAGTGGGAGCATTCACTGAGGACCACGTTCCTTAGGGATTGATTTAATTGATAGAAACTTCAGATTTGGTGCATTTTGTACAAATACTCCTGAGCAAATGGTTAAAATAAGGAACAAGAGAGGGAACAGAAGTTTGCTTTCCCTGTTACTATTTTTATTTTCCTTTTACTGTGTGGTCACAGTAAAAATTCTCCTTCTGGAATCCCAGAGTTTTTTCTTTCCCTCTCACCCTGATTTAGGGCAAAGGTTTGAGCTCCCCCCCTGCTCCTGGCTCCTTTGAATGGGGGAAATGAGGAGGTTTCTTAGGAATATTCTGTTCCCTCCCTGTTTTCTGCCAGTTGGCATCTCTGCATATTTGGGGATGCAGGAGAATTCTCCTGTTCTTTGAGGTTTGCTCGGGTTTCTGTCAGCTCCTCTGGGCAAAACCACCCGGATTTCATTGGGAAAAGCCACCAGGGAGCTGAGCTGTGTCTGCTTGGGCTCAGCTGTGTTTTGTCTGGGAGCTGCAGCAAACAGAATGATTTGGGGTTTTATTTGCATTCTGCACATCCAGCCCCGTGGAGTGCTCCAGGGTGGCATTTTCATCCCCATCCAGCTGTTTGCAGCTGTTCCTCCTGCTGCTCGGGCTCCCAGATGTGCTCAGCAGCTGCAGCCAGCCCCAGCTGTGGTTCCCTGGAGCTCTCTGGGAGGGAGGGGAGGTGGCAGAAGGTTGAGGGGGCTGCTGGAGGTGTCCCCTCCCAGCTGGATTCCTGCAGAAATCCCTTGGGATGGCCTTGCAGCTCCTGGGATCCCTCAGGAATGGCTGGGGAGGGATCCCAGTGTTGGATCCCTCCTTGGGATTGGCACCAGCCAGACATCCATGGATTCCCTGATGTGGGTTGGGGTTGGGCTGTGAGCTCCAAATGCCATTCCCAGCCTGGAAAAACCCCAAATTCCTGCTCTGCTGAGTCACCTTGCACAGGGATCCTGCCCTCAGCTGATTCCTGCCCCAGCAGAGGGGTCTGAATTCTCCCAGCTCCTCTGGTTAATTGGAGGATGGATATTCCTGACCCAGACTCCAGGGAATTAAACAACAAATTCCTCGTGGTGGATTCCCACAAGGATTCCAGCACCTGATTCCAGCCTCCAAAACATCCAGAGCAGCTGCAGGCAGGGAAAGGGAGAGGAGGAGCAAACATTTCCTGAAGGATGGGCTGGATCCAGAGGATGGATCCAACTCCAGAATTCCCTGTGTGGATGAGCCCTGGGGGAGCCTGGAGGGTTTGTTTAGATTTTTCCTTTAGATCTGTGCTTTTTTTTTTTTCTTTTTTTTTGGCTCAGTTCCTTCCCTGGAAAAGATGGATGTGCTGATTGATCCCCACGAGGGTTGGGTGCCTGAAAGCACAGAGATCATGGAATCATGGAATGGTTTAAGGGACCTTCAAGCCCATCCAGTTCCAATCCCAGCACCTTCCACCATCCCAGGCTCCCAGCCCTGGCCTTGGGCACTTCAGGGATGGAGCAGCCCCAGCTTCTCTTCACCCCAGAGATGGATTCACCCATCCACACTCACAGGGATTCTTTGGAATTGGGAACTGGCTTTTTTCCCATTCTTTACCCCATCTGGGATCTGGGGGTGCTCTGGCTTTTCCCCTGTCCCCACCCCACGTGTCCAGTGATGGCAAGCAGGAGGTGGAATGGCATCAACCCACCCTGCAGGAGTTTCATCCCTTTCCCTTTTCCCCTTTCCTTTTCCCTTTTCCTTTTTCCCTTTTCCCTTTCCCTTTCCCTTTTTCCCTTTCCCTTTTCCCTTTCCCTTTCCCTGTTCCCTTTTTCCCTGTTCCCTTTCCCTGTTCCCTTTCCCTGTTCCCCTTTCACTTTCCCTTTCCCCCTTTCCCTTTCCCTTTCCCTTTTCCCCTTTCCCTTTCCCTTTCCCTTTCCCTTTCCCTTTCCCTTTCCCTTTCCCTTTCCCTGTTCCCCTTTCCCCTGTTCCCTTTTCCCTTTTCCCTTTCCCTTTCCCTGTTCCCCTTTTCCCTTTCCCTGTTCCCTTTCCCCCTTTCCCTTTTC
>JAODHX010000721.1:1698061-1709316 GCA_027576295.1 Cossypha polioptera | reverse complement strand
AGTGCAGAATTCCAGATCCTGCAGAATTCCAGCCTGAGAAGTGCAGAATTCCAGATCCTGCAGAATTCCAGACCCTGCAGAATTCCAGCCTGGGAAGTGCAGAATTCCAGATCCTGCAGAATTCCAGCTCCTGCAGAATTCCAGCTCCATGCCGTGGATGGGATCATCTCACAGGATGGATCTCTGCTTCCCTGCAGGAATTTTTTCCCCTCTGCTTGACGCCCTCGTGTGTCCCATCTTTGCATCCTGAACACAATTCCTGTGTCTGCACCCCTGGGACCTTTCCCAAAGCATCCTGACTTCCCTCTTCACTTCCAGGCTCAAGGGAAAAATGCACTTTCAAGAGATGGAGTTCCATCCCGTGCCTTGATTAAAAGGCGAGGCTTTAATTGAGTTTATCCTAATTAAAGCGCAGGACAAAGCTCGGGATCACCGCTGCACGGCTCTCCTTGATTCCCAAAGGATTCCCTGGGGGGGAAACACGATCCAGGGAGGCTCCCGAGCAGGTTTCGGACAGCAGCAGCGTTTTGGGGCGAGGAGCCGAAATCCTGGAGTACAACATCGCCACCTGTTTGCCACACGCGAGCGTACAGCGGGAAAAATCCCGGCTGGATGCTGGATGGATCCAGCGGGAAAAATCCCGGCTGGATGCTGGATGGATCCAGAGGGATGCGGCTCCTCCGGGATGTTTCCCAGCGGGAAGAACCCATCGGGATACAGCCCGCCGGGAAAAATCGCCCTGGGCAGCCCCAAATCGGGATGAGTCTCAGCAGGATGCAAATATCGGGATATGTTCCTTTGGGATGCAGCTCCCTCTGGATGCACCCCGTGGAACGAGACTCCACGGGGCTGAATCCCATCAGGATGTATCCCATCAGGATTTATCCCATCGGGATATCCCATCGGGATATCCAATCAGGATATCCCAGCAGGATGTATCCCAGCAGGATTTATCCCATCAGGATATCCCATCGGGATATCCAATCAGGATATCCCAGCAGGATTTATCCCACCAGGATTTATCCCATCGGGATATCCAATCAGGATATCCCAGCAGGATGTATCCTACCGGGATTTATCCCAGCAGGATTTATCCCATCGGGATATCCCAGCAGGATATCCCAGCAGGATTTATCCCATCAGGATATCCCAGCAGGATATCCCACCAGGATGTATCCCACCAGGATTTATCCCATCAGGATTTATCCCATCAGGATATCCAATCAGGATATCCAATCAGGATATCCCAGCAGGATGTATCCCACCAGGATTTATCCCATCAGGATATCCCACCAGGATTTATCCCACCAGGATTTATCCCATTAGGATATCCCACCAGGATGTATCCCACCAGGATTTATCCCATCAGGATTTATCCCATCAGGATTTATCCCACCAAGATATATCCCACCAGACTGAATCCATCAGGATTTATCCCATCAGGATTTATCCCATCAGGATTTATCCCATCAGGATATCCCATCAGGATATCCCATCAGGATTTATCCCATCAGGATATCCCATCAGGATATCCCATCAGGAGATATCCCATCAGGAGATATCCCATCAGGATTTATCCCATCAAAATATATCCCACCAAGATGTATCCCATCAGGATTTATCCCATCAGGATTTATCCCATTGGGATATCCCATCAGGATTTATCCCATCAGGATTTATCCCATCAGAATTTATCCCATCAGGATGTATCCCATCAGGATTTATCCCATTAAAATATATCCCACCAAGATGTATCCCATCAGGATTTATCCCATCAGGAGATATCCCATGAAGATATATCCCATCAAGATATATCCCACCAGGCTGAACCCATCAGGATTTATCCCATCAGGATTTATCCCATCAGGATTTATCCCACCACGATGCAGCCCCACAAGGAGCCCCATATCAGGATGCAGCTCATTGGAAAGCCCCACATCAGGTGAATCCCACCAGGATAGAGCCCCACTGGGATGTTTCCCACCAGGCTGCATTCCATGGGACAGCTCTCCATCAGCCAGGATGAAAAGCCAAAGTTCAGGGTCACCCTCGTGTCGTGTGGAGTCGCTGGGAGCCCTTAAATTAATAAATCCCAGAATTATTTGTGTTGGGAGGATGTTAAAGCTCATCCCATCCCACCCCTGCCATGGCAGGGACACTTTCCACTGCCCCAGGTTTCTCCAAACCCCATCCAGCCTGGCCTTGGGCACTGCCAGGGATCCAGGGGCAGCCACAGCTGCTCTGGGCACCAGGAATTCCTTCCCAAAATCCCACCTGTCCCTGCCTTCAGGCAGTGGGAAGCCATTCCCTGTGTCTTATTGCAACAAGCCCTAAAAAGTTGGGATCTTTGGGAAATGTGGATTCCCTCCAAGCTGCGTTCATCCTCCTTCCCCCAGAGCTCACAATGCAGGATATTCCAACCCTTGGGATAACCCCCCCTGCTCCCCCCATTTCCATGGACAACGTGCTCATGGATTAAGTGTCAGGCTTTTGTTTGAAAGAAGCCTTCAGGAAAATGACTCCACGAGAGCTCTGTGTGTTTCAATTTGTCAGGATTTGAAATATTTGGATTCTGTGGATGAGTTTGGACATTTAATGGGCAGCTCTTGAATGGAAAGCTCTGGCTGCTGCTGCAGGAGGGGGGGTGAGCCCAGTCCCCCTCTGGAAAAGGGGAATGAGCCAATGGACATTGTCCATTAATGGGATTTATGGCACAAATCTGCTACTGTTTGGTCGGGACAAACGGCCCTAAAATCCCTAAAATGGGATTTTAGTGCTGGAAAAGCAGCCCTGGGGCTGGGGCTGCTCCCAGAGGGCTGAGTTCCCTCTTCAGGGGAGCACAGGGAATAACTGGAGCCAAGAATCACAGGGATTGGGTGTAGGAAGCAGAAATAAGGTCAGGTTCGTGGATTGGGGTCTTCACCTGTGTTTTCTCCTGAAAAGTTTTGGTTGGGGAACTCTCTCCTGGTTCTCGCTTTGCTGTTTTTGCTCTGAAGATGTGTCAGTGTTTATCCAAATATAAATCACCCCGTGCCAGGGCTGGTCCTGCATCCAGCTGCTGAGGGATGGAGGAGCTGGGGATGTGCTGGATTCTCCTGGAGCTCTTCACAAACATCCCAAAAAGGGGCTGGGATTTGGGGATGTGCTGGATTCTCCTGGAGCTCTTCACAAACATCCCAAAAAGGGGTTGGGATTTGGGGATGTGCTGGATTCTCCTGGAGCTCTTCACAAACATCCCAAAAACATCTGGGATTTGGGATTTGGGGATGTGCTGGATTCTCCTGGAGCTCTTCACAAACATCCCAAAAAGGGGCTGGGATTTGGGATTTGGGATGTGCTGGATTCTCCTGGAGCTCTTCACAAACATCCCAAAAACATCTGGGATTTGGGGCTGGGTGGCCCAGGCTGGTGGCACCATGGGGGGGACAGGGAAGGTTGGGTTGTGGAGACACTTTTTGGGGCAGTGGAGCCCAAAAGGGGCTCAGTCTCCACCTCCAGATCCCCAAGTGGGTTTTGTGTGGCTGGAACAACCTCGTCCTCCCCGTGTGGGTGGATGCACAGATCTGTTCTCTCCTGGTTTGGAACTCCAGGAATGTTGCCCAAAGCCATGTTCCCAATGTTTCCCCCATTTCTGCTGGGGTTGGGTCTGTGCTGGTGGAAATGGGGCATTTCTGGGTAGAGCAGCACCAAATCCCTTCCTCTTCCCCCCACCCTGAGGGTCTCTTCATGCTTTTCCCAGCCCCCATCCTGTGTTAAAATCATGGAATGGGTTGGGTTGGAAGGAACCTTGAGGCTCATCCAGTTCCAAATTTGGCACCTTCCCTCTCCCAGGCTGCTCCAAGTCCCATCAGCCTGGCCTTGGGATGGGAGCTCCAAACCCCCCTGGGCAGTTCCAGCCTTTCCATGCAGAAATTCCTCCTGAAATCCCACCTGAGCCTCCCCTGGCACAGCTGGAGGCCACATCCTTCAGTTGGGAATGCTGCCTCTGGCACATCCCTGGCCTCAGTTTCCCCTTCCAAAAAATGAGAATACTGCCTCTGGCACATCCTTGACCTCGTGCCTCAGTTTCCCCATCCATCAGTTGGAAATGCTGGGTCTGGCACATCCCTGGCCTCAGTTTCCCCTTCCAAAAAATGGGAAATGTTGGCTCTGGCACATCCCTGGCCTCAGTTTTCCCTTCCAAAAAATGGGAATACTGCCTCTGGCACATCCCTGGCCTGTTTCCCTACCCAAAAAATGAGAATGCTGCCTCTGGCACATCCTTTACCTCGTGCCTCAGTTTTCCCATCCATAAGTTGGAAATGCTGCCTCTGGCACATTCCTGGCCTCAGTTTCCCCATCCAAAAAATGGGAATACTGCCTCTGGCACATCCCTGGCCTGTTTCCCTACCCAAAAAATGGGAAATGCTGCCTCTGGCACATCCCTGGCCTCAGTTTCCCCATCCAAAAAAATGGGAATACTGCCTCTGGCACATCCCTGGCCTGTTTTTCTATCAAAAAAATGAGAATACTGCCTCTGGCACATCCTTGACCTTGTGCCTCAGTTTCCCCATCCATCAGTTGGAAATGCTGCCTCTGGTACATTCCTGGCCTCAGTTTCCCTACTTAAAAAATGGGAAATGTTGGCTCTGGCACATCCTTGACCTCGTGCCTCAGTTTCCCCATCCATAAATTGGAAATGCTGGCTCTGGTACATTCCTGGCCTCAGTTTCCCTACTTAAAAAACGGGAATACTGCTTCTGGCACATCCCTGGCCTGTTTTTCTATGCAAAAAATGGGAAATGTTGCCTCTGGCACATCCCTGGCCTCAGTTTCCCCATCCAAAAAAATGAGAATACTGCCTCTGGCACATCCTTGACCTCGTACCTCAGTTTCCCCATCCATCAGTTGGAAATGCTGGGTCTGGCACATCCCTGGCCTCAGTTTCCCCTTCCAAAAAATAGGAAATGCTGCCTCTGGCACATCCCTGGCCTCGTGCCTCAGTTTCCCCTCCATCATTTGGGGCTGCTGAGCTCACGCCCATCCAGGCTGGCACAGCCCTGCCCCTGCTGCTCCCCCCAGCACTGACCCCCTTCCCCCCAGCAGAACTTTCTGCTCCCCTTTCCTGACCCAGCAGCTTTTTGTCTGCCCAGAGCTGGGCACCCACCCTGGGAATGTTTGCTGGGGACACAGCCCTCTGCTCTGTGCCCCCCTGCAGGAGCCCAGAGCCCTTTCCCCACTGCAGGACCCACCCTGGGCACTGCCAGGTTTGGCTTTGCCCCCTTTTCCCCCATCCCTCTGGTGGTTCTGGGGACAGGGAGCAGAAAGGTGACATTGTTCCACGCTGGAAGCAGCAGCAGCAGCATCCCAGCTCCCGGCCTCTGTGGCTGCCTCAGTCATGGATGTTTGCATATGTTAAAAATATTTAGTCCAGAGCTAAAAAAAATATTATCCCCGAGCTTTTGGGGCCAGCTGAGCATAATGGCAGCTATGTGTCCGTGGGGCACACAGGGCTCCTCTTTGCCTCTGGAGCTGCAGCAGGGATGCTGGGAGTGATCCCAGACTTGGAGAAAAGTTTGGGAAGAGTTTTGTGGGGGTGTGGGGCAGTGGGGTGTGCAGGGCAGGAGGGGTGAAAGGAAGAAAGTCGTAAAAAGTCATAAAAAGTCATTAAAAGGTCATTAAAAAGTGGGGTGAGTGCTGTGCTGCCAGCTGGGGATGGCCCTGCTCCCCAAATCCAGGGATGCAGGGTTTGGAATCCATGGATTTGGGGAGGGCTGAGACCTCCCCAGCTCCCTCCTCCTCTTCTCATCCAGGCTTTGCCCCTGGCCTGGAGATGCCCAGAACTTCTGGGAATGGGGAGAAGCTTCCAGCTGAGCTCCACAGAAAGAATTCCAAGGCTGAGAGTGTGGGAGGAAAAACATTTCCCTGCAGTAATCTCCATGTGAGGAGCAGGAGGAAGGAGTGTGGGGTTTGTTCTGGCTGCAGCAGGGAGACAGCAGCGAGCAGGGCCACGGGGTTTAGTGCAGGAGCACTAAGGAATCGTTTCCTCAGCTTCTTTCCCCTCACATATTTATTTTTCAAGCGGGAGAAGGAGCTGGAGGAGGGCGTGGAGGTGAAATAATCCTGGCTGGAGAGCGTGAAGGGATCATTATACCCCGTGCTGGGGCTGTTCTGGAGGTTTTTTTCCCCCCTTTTCCGAGGGTTCTGGGGACACTGCTGCCATTCATGGCTCGGCTGGGGGTGTGAGGGGCTCGTGGAACGGGAATAATTCCTGCACAATGTGGAGCAGGGGAAAATGGGCTGGTTGTCTGAGGTGGATGGAGCTGGATGTATGGAAGTGTGAGAGCATCAATGCAGCCATTTATGAGCGCAGCTTTTTTTCCCCCCCCCCCCTCCCTCCCTGAATAAACTCCACAGCTCCGAGGAAAAATGTAAATGTTGGGGAGCCCTCGGAGACAGAATTTCAGGAAAAAATAAGGACAGCTTTCAGCGCTGGCACAGCAGCCTCCTGCTTCCCCCCCAGTGCTGATCCAGGATTATTTCCCCCCTTTCCTGCAGTTCTCCCAAATTAAAGGGAATTGTGTTCGCTGCTCGGGAGCTGGGGAATTCCCGCAGCAGTGAAAGGTTCCATTCATCCCTGCCCCGCTTCCCCCTGGAGCCGCCCCGCCCTGGGGCTCCGCTCCGCGGCTCCTCCGCTCTCCCGGCCACAGCAGAATTCCCAGAGGGAGAGCTGGGAGGGCTGGGAAATGATGCTCCAGCATCATCTTGGCACAGGGATGATCCCCCCGGCGCTGGGCTTTGGTTTCCAGCCTGGAGCTGCTTGGGTTGGGGGTTGGAGGAGGCTGAAAGGACAAAAAAATGGGGAAGGTGAGTGGTGCTGCTGCAAAAATTCCCATTCCTGGCTGGATGGGCTTGGAGCAGCCTGGGGTAGAGGAAGGTGTCCCTGCCCGTGGAATGGGATGAGCTTTGCAGCCCAGACCATCCTGGAATTCCAGAAATCATAAATCATATATCATAAATCGTATATCATAAATCATATGTCATAAATCATATATCATAAATCGTATATCATAAATCATATGTCATAAGTCACAAATCACAAATCACAAATCACAAATCACAAATCACAGATCACAGATCACAGATCACAAATCATAGATCACAAATCATAAATCATAAATCATAAATCATAATCATACATCATAAATCATAAACCACAAATCACACATCACAAATCATAAATCACAAATCACAAATTACAAATCACAAATCATAAATCACAAATCACAAATCACAAATCATAAATCATAAATCATACATCATAAATCATAAATCATAAATCATACATCATAAATCATAAACCACAAATCACAAATCACAGATCACAAATCACAAATCACAAATCACAGATCACAAACCATAAATCACAAATCACAAATCATAAATCATAAATCACAAATTACAAATCACAAATCATAAATCATATATCATAGGTCACAAATCACAGATCACAAATCACAGATCACAAACCATAAATCATAAATCACAAATCACAAATCACAAATCACAAATCAAGCCCTGGCTGGGCTCTGATCCCCAGCTCCTTCCTTGGAATTGCCTCACTGCAGAGGTGGGAACATCCTGCAGGAGCAGAGAAACCAAGAATTCCAGGATTTTTCATGATCCTGCAAATTCCCAGCTGCTGGGAGCCTCTGGATAAAAGGGATCAAATCGGGGGGGAATGTTCCATGTGAGCCAGCACTGCAGTGCTCTAATGGCAGATAATCCATATAGCATCAGAATTAATTAAAAATTAATCCAGCTGCGCTTGGGAAACAGTTTTAAGGATAAGATGAAGATGGTTTTGAGCCCACCTGATTTCTGGGACATTTCCATGTGAGTTAGATGAGCATGGGGGAAATTCCATGTGCCAAAAAAACCAGGGCACTTCCACCCTGCATCCAAAGCTGATGGGCTCATCTCCCCTTTTGGGAAAACCACAATTCCTTGGGAACAGGGAATTCTGAGTGAAGATTTTCAGGAATTTTCTTTGGTGAGGTGATTCCTGCAGGGCTGGGAAGAGAGTGGCTCTTATTTTATAGATTTATTTTTAATATATATATTTTTATATATATATACCCCATGTATTGTATACACCAAACCCCATATATTAGATATATATATATATATTCTATTTTAATATATTTCCATACACATCATGGATTATAGTCACCATATTTTTCTGCCTCCCCACACGTCATCTGTTATCTAGATCTTGTATTTTTAATGTATTTATTTACACACACCCCATATTTCTAGAAGGGCTTGGAGAGCAAACCCAGGGATCACAGCTTTTCCATGTCCCAGCCATATCCCAGAGATGCCAGGAAATGTTTGCTCTCTTCTTGGGCTGGAAAAATGCCAAAAAAACAGGGAGGAAAAAAAGTCCTTAATAATTAAATATACCCAGTAATTACATGGGAGCAATTCAAACCCAGCCAGGAGTGGGTGCATCCTGGTTATCACCATCAAAAATGGCTTTTTCCAAGCATTTCCAAGGATTTCCAAGGGTTTCCAAGGGTTTCCAAGGTTTTCCAAGGATTTCCAAGGGTTTCCAAGGATTTCCAAGGGTTTCCAAGGGTTTCCAAGGATTTCCAAGGATTTCCAAGGATTTTCAAGGATTTCCAAGGGTTTCCAAGGATTTCCAAGGATTTCCAAGGTTTTCATAGGATTTCCAAGGGTTTCCAAGGGTTTCCAAGGATTTCCAAGGGTTTCCAAGGTTTTCCAAGGGTTTCCACGGGTTTCCAAGGATTTCCAAGGATTTCCAAGGTTTTCCAAGGGTTTCCAAGGATTTCCAAGGATTTCCAAGCATTTCCAAGCATTTCCAAGCATTTCCAAGGTTTTCCAAGGATTTCCAAGGATTTCCAAGGATTTCCAAGGGTTTCCAAGGATTTCTGCAGGCGCTCTGGAAACAGGGATCTGCTCTTCCAGGGGCTGGGATGGGCTCCAGGCCAGGGTTTGATTGCAATTCCAGTTGATTGCTGGGATTAAAGGAGAGCTCTCCACGCTTGGGGAGCCACAGGAACGCTCAGGGATCTCCAGGAATATTCCAGGGAGCTCTGGGAACACTCCAGGGAATCCCAGGAATTCTCAGGGAAGCTTTGGGAATACTCCAGGGAAGCCTGGGAATATTCAGGGGAGCTCCAGGAATATTCAGGGGAGCTCCAGGAGTATTCCAGGGAATCCCAGGAGTACTCAGGGGATCTCTGGAAATACTCAGGAGAGCTCTGGGAATATTCCAGAAAGCTCCAGGAATACTCTGGGGAGCTCTGGGAATACTCAGGGAATCCCAAGAATACTCAAAGGAGCTCCAGGAATATTCCAAGGAATCCCAAGAATACTCCAGGGAGCTCTGGGAATATTCAGGGGAGTTCCAGGGATACTCCAGGGAGCTTTGGAGCTCCAGGGAGCTCCAGGAATACTCCAGGGAATCCCAGGAATACTCAGGGGAGCTCTGGGAATACTCCAGGGAGCTCCAGGGATACTCAGGGGATCTCCAGGAATATTCCAGGGAATCCCAGGGGTACTCAGGGGATCTCCAAGAATATTCCAGGGAGCTCCAGGGATACTCAGAAGAGTTCCAGGAATACTCAGGGAATCCCAGGAATACTCAGAGGAGCTCCAGGAATATTCCAGGGAATCCCAGGGATACTCAGAGGAGCTCCAGGAATACTCAGGGGAGCTCTGGGAATACTCAGGGAACTCCAGGGATGCTCAGGAGAGTTCCAGGAATACTCAGGGGATCTCCAGGGATACTGAGGGGATCTCCAGGAATACTCAGGGAACCCCAGGAATGCTCAGGGGATCTCCAGGAATATTCCAGGGAATCCCAGGAACACTCAGGAGAGTTCCAGGAATGCTCAGGGAATCCCAGAGACGCTCAGGGGATCCCAGGGACATTCAGGGGATCCCAGGGATGCTCCAGGGCTCTGAGCCCCGGGGTGAGGGCACTGGGAGCTTTGGGAAATGCGCCGAGCCCGGAGTCAAACATCCCATCAGTTCAGGATGAATTCACGAATTCACCCTGAGCAGAGACTGGGGGAGGGGGAACCCCCAGCTCCCGGTGCCCGGGGAGGGAGAATTCCCCGGAATCTCCCGGATCTGCCCCAGGGGCTGCTCTGAGCTCAGAGCCCGACCTGGCGGCTCTCCCCGCCCTGGAGGCGCTCCGGAGGGGCTGGAAATGCAATCCGGGATCTGATACCGGGAGCAGCGTTTTTAATTAAGGCTCTGGCCGAGGGCTGCTTGCAGAGGTTTGGGGGGGGGGGTCCCCGGGGATTTTGGCACACCCCCCCTCTGGCACCCGAGCCGCCCCAGGCTCACTTTTCCTCCGGTGGCACATTTGGAGTGAAGCCTTTTTGGCCCCTTCTATCCACTTTCCCCCCTTTCTGTCCCCTCTTTTTACCCTTTTCTACCATCGCCCCCCTCCCCCATTCTGTACCCTTTTATCCTGCTTCCTTTTCCCCTTTCTGTGCCATTTCCTCCTTCTCTATTCCTTTTTCCCCCCTTTCTTTCATTTCTCTTTTCCCCTTTGTATCCCACTCCCCTCCCTTTCTGTCTGTTATTTCCCTTCCCATTCTTTTCCCTATCCCCAAGTCTCCTTCCCCCTTTTCCTGCTTTGCTTTTCCCCCCTTTCAATCTCCTTTTCCCCTTTCCTTTTCCCTTCCTCTCTCCCCTTTCCTGTATCCTTTTTATTCCCTTTCCATCACTTTTTTCTTTTCCCCTTCCTATCCTTTTTCCCTTTCTATCCCATCTCCCCCTTTCTAGCCCTCTTTATTCCTTTTTGCCTTATATCCCCTTTTTCCTCCTTTTCCTCCTTCCCTATCCCTTTTTTCACCCCTTTCCATCCTTTTCCTCCCTTTCCCTTTCTATCCTTTTCCTCCTTTCCCTTTCCCTCCCTCTCTACCCCTTTTTTCACCCCTGTCCTTTTCCCCTTTCCCTTTCCTCTCCTCTCTATCCTTTTTCCTTTCCCTTTTCCCTCCCCATCACTTTTTTTCTCTCCGTTTTCCCCTTTCCCTTTTCCCTCCCTCCCTTCCCTTCCTCATCCCCTTCCACCCTTTCTCCTTTCCCTTTTCTACCTGTTTTTATTTCCCTTTCCCTCTTCCCCTTTCCTGCCCTTTCCATTTTTACCTAGCTTTTCTTTCCCTTCCCTCTCCCTTTCTACCCTTTCCCCCTTTCCCCTTCCACTTTTCCAACCTTTTTTTTCTCTCCCGGTCCCG
>JAODHX010000721.1:1682705-1697961 GCA_027576295.1 Cossypha polioptera | reverse complement strand
CGCATTTCATTCCATCATATCTCCCTTCCAGTGGGTTTGTCAGACTTTGTCCTGCGATTTCAGGATTTCATTCCCTTCCCTGAAAGGAAGCTCCAAATGGAAGATTTGGTCCATATTGGAATGATAAACCTTGTACATGAATGGAAAATAAAGCATTCATGGAAATATGGAATGATTGGGTTGGATGGGACCTTTAAGATCATGCCATGGGCAGGGACACCTCCCGCTGTCCCAGGATGCTCCAACCTGGCCTCAGACACTTCCAGGGATCCAGGGCAGCCACAATTTCTCTGGGAATTTCATGCCTGGGTGTCCTCACCTTCCCAGCCAGGAATTTCTTCCCAATATCCCACCCATCCCTGCCTGAGAGTGTTATCCAAAAGCTCCTGGAGCTCTGGAAGCCTTGGGATGTGCCCCAGCACCCTCACTCAGTTCCAGGTGACAAATTCCTTATTTTGGGTCAGAATTCCTGCAGAAAGGAAAATATCTATGTGGGTATTGTGTTTTATTTTCTTTTTGTGTGGATTGGGATTAAATGCTTGAGAGGTGGTATTTCTTGTTTGGACTTAGATGTTTATTAATTCTTATTTATATTACATTCTTTCAATCCATGAGTTTTACAGCATGTCTAGCTAACAAACAAAAAATGGAGATGTATTTTTCTCTCTACAAGGCCTTTTAAGGGTAAATTTTTAAATTAAGAACAGACACCTAAATTATTTTTACTTTTAACCAAATAACCAAGCACCTGTGGCCCACAATGCAGACTTTTCTGTCTAATTAAACAAAACCACCTAGACCCATGAAGAAGAAGGTGAAGAAGAAGGACAAAACTTTGGCCCTAAATTCTCCATCTTGATTTTTATGTATTACTGTATTCTGAAATGTTAAATTTTTAAGTTTTCCTCCATGTGATATTACACACTTTTATTTAAATTGCACACCCATCATTCAATTTTGGAAGTTTCTCCGTGGCCTCAGGTCAAAAGCAGTATTTTCTTGGCAGTCAGTGCCTGTCAGCACAGAAAATCTAAAATTCTCAGTGACCAGGGTTCCAAAATGTGGGATCTGACCACGTCTGTTGACATCAGTAAATAAACCACGGAAAAAGGAGGATGGAAAAGTGAGCCCACAACAAACATTTCCATGAAGAGAAAAACATCCAGATGGTCTGGACTGAAGAGAGTTCCCTTGGCTGAGAGAGGAGGATGGGATGGAAAATGAAATGATGATCAGGGAGGATGGACAAGTGCTAGAAGAGGGGGAAAACTGGGAAATGCTGAAGGAAATGCAGCTGGGGTTTGTTAAACCAGCTCAGGAGGGGCTGGAACACGAGATCCTGGTCCCAGCTCTTTGGAATCATGGAAAACAGGGGCTGTGAGAGCTGGGTTGGGAATTCCTGCCTCCAAGTGCCCTCAGATGAACAATTCCTCAGCCAGGACCCACAGTTCCTGTGGAATTAACACAAATTATCTCCCATGAGCTGCTTTCAATTCCCAAACCTAAGGAATTTGAAAATGAGGAGCTTTCGAAAAGGTGAGGAGAAATTAAAGGATGTGGTTAAATGCCTTCATAAATTCATGGAATTGTTAAGTTTGGAAAGGACATCCAAGGTCATCAATCCATCAACCAGCACCACCAAACCAGGGCCTCAGCTGCCAAATCTGCTTTTTTGTTTTTTTGAGCACTTCCATGGGTTGGGACTTCACCACTTCTCTGGACATGAAAAAAATTTCCATGAAAAAAATTTCCAAGATCAACTTAACCCTTCCCTGGAGCCACTTGAGGCTGTTTCTTCTCTTCCTGCAGAGCAGCCGTGGCTGCCCCTGGATCCCTGGAAGTGCCCAAGGCCAGGCTGGATGGGATTGGAGCCACCTGGGACAGTGGAATTTGTCCTGTTCTTGGAAAGGGATGGGAATGAGATGGGATTTAAGGTCCCTTCCCACCCAAATAATTCTGGAATTCTCTCCTTGACCCTTTAAAATTATTGTAAGGAATTACATCAGGGTTTATCCCACTGGATAAACTGGGAAATTGGACATCTCAACATTATTGGACAGATTCCTGATACCAATGATTTTATCCAAAACACTCCCTAATCTTCTTTTTTTCCAACATTAATAAAAGCAGAATCTTCTTTAAAAACCAAACTGGTTTTCCGGGAAATTGTTTCCACAGAAATTGTTTTTCTGTGTTTTCTAAGCAGTGCAAAAACCCCTGAGCTGGTGGTGCCCTCATTAATTTCTCTTTAATTACTGCATCAACTCCTCTGGAAAATCAGCCCAAAAATGGACATCAAGGAGAAAATTCCTAAAAAAGGCCCCAAATCAGAGCCTCCCAGAAAAGAAGGAGGGAATGGAATTGTTTTCTCCCCAGTTTTGGCACAACTAATTAAGAAAATTTCTCTGCCTAAAAAATTTGGTGTAAAGTCACTCTGCATCGATGGAAGTTTATTTTTAATCTCCCTTTTCTTCCCTCTGTTGTTCCTGTACCAAAAAAAGATAATTTTTTCAATAATTTTATTTAATTTTTTATTTAATTTAATCTTTGGGAAAACTCAATGAGGTTATAATCCAGGAGTTTGTGATTTAATCACCTGAGGGACCTTTCTATGCTCACATCAGTATCAAAATTCCCGTTCTGGGACCTTCCAAACTTCCTTGGTTGAGGAATGGTTTGGATTTAAGTCAGATTAATTTAATCTTTGGGAAAAGTCACCAAATTTGTAATCCAGGAGTTTGTGATTTTGAAGTTTGAGGGGACTTAATCACCTGAGGGACCTTTCCACCCTCCCATTGTTATCAAAATTCCCATTCTGGGACCTTCCAAAGTTCCCTGGCCTAGGAAGGGTTTGGATTTAAGCCAGATTTAACACAGAATTGTTAAATTGAGCGGGCTCTCAACTCCCATATTCAGGGTTGCCTTCCCTACATCAATTACTTTAAGGATCACTCTCTCCAAATTCTGCTTCCATAGTTACCTCTTTAATATGATTCATCTGCAGGGGAAAAAAAAAAAAAAAAGAAAAGAAAAGAAAAAAAAAAAAAAGAGCAGGAGTCAGCAAATGGAATCTGGCAAGAAATGAATCAAATAAACTCCAAATCGTGGCCAGGATTAAATTCCATTTGACTGAGCTGTGCATTGAGAACCCCCCAGTCAGGAGTTAAGAGAAAGGAGTTGATGACATCAGCGATTCCCTGGGTCCATCTCCCAGGGAGGTGATAAATAACATTCCCTCCAAGTCCTCAGTTCACCCAAAGCAGTTTTTAAGGAGTGTGGGCAGCATCTCGAGCCTTAAATCATTCCCCTGTGGAGATCCCGGCGAGCTGAGGCAGCAGGAGAGCGTTTGTGGGTTTTAATGTTGCTGCAATTGTCTGTGAGCTTCCTGCAGGGCCCAGAGCTGGTTTCATTCCTCTCCTCAGCACCTGCATCCTCCTTGAGATGCAGCAGGGAATCTTCCCTTGGAATCTGGGAAGTTTTTGTCATTGGACTCAGTGACAGCAGTGCCCAGGAGCGTTTTTGGGTTTGTTCTTCTTGCCCCAACTCACTTTAACTCGCTAAACTTTTAAAATTTGCTACAATTTTGCCCTTTCCTTGGTTTTCCCATAAATCTCTGGTTATTCCTGCTTTTCTGCAGGATCCAGATGGGCTCAGGCTCTGCTCCCCTCTCTGAGTTGCAGCCACAGCAGGAGAGGAAAGAATTCCTGCTGCTCCAACCTGGACTTTCAAGGAATTCATGGCAAAGGAATATTCCTGTGGAAGCAGGAGCTGGAAAAACCTGAGGAAAAGGCTGAGGAAAAATGGGAAGCAAATGCTGAAGGTGCTCCAGCTCTTCCCACAATTTTTGTTGCCCTCATCCAAATCTTGTCAAACAAATTTGCTTGAGGCTGGAGCAGAACAGAACTCGGATGTTTCTCCTCACTGTGAATCTAAAAGCTCAGACTTCTTGGAAAATTGCCTGGAAATTTCAACCCATCCCAGGAATTCCTCCCAGTTAAATCCATGGAACCTTTCAAATGTGTTTGACATTTTTCCTTTTCCTTTTTTCCTTTTCCTCTTTTTTCCATTTTTCCCTTTTCCCCTTTTCCCCTTTTCCTCTTTTTTCATTTTCCCCTTTCCCCCTTTGCCCCTTTGCCCCTTTTTCCCTTCTTCCATTTTTCCATTTTTCCATTTTTCCCTTTCCCCCTTTCCCCCTTTTCCCCTTTCCCACCCGTTTTTTCTCTCCTTCCCCTTTTCCCTTTTCCCATTCCCCTTTCCCCGTCCCCCCTCTGGCTGCCGGCTCATTCCCGTTCTCTGCGCTCCTCTCCTCTCCCGTGTCCCAACTTCTGTGCGCTACTGGCTGGTGCCGCTCGAGGGGCGTGAGCAGCTCCGTGCCTGTGGTCAGTGATGAAGACTTTCTGCTCTTTTCATCCCCGCAGCACGGAGCCACCGCTCAGGGCCAGCCGGCAGCTCCTGATTCCCGACTTTCGCCTTTTCCAGCGCTTTTTCCAGGAGAGCGCAGCCTTCCCCTCCCGCCGGCTTATGATGAGGTGAGTAAATTCCCTTTTCCAGCGCCGCTTTGCTGCCTGATGTCATAAAAGTGGGATTTTTTTCCTCGGGGGAAGCCTGGGGGGGAAGCAGAATGTGCTGTTTGCTCTTGGGGTTCCCTCCAGCGCTTCCCCGAGATTTGTTCCCCTCTCCATTCCCGGCTGGCAGCTCCTGCATTTCCCCTGCAGACACAACTTTCCCCCCCTCCTTTTCCCCCTCTCTGGCTCATTCAATGACTCAACGAGGTTTGTCAGAGTTAAAAAATGATGCTCTTCGCTCGAACTATTCGGGATATTCGTGTCATCATCCCAGAAGTTTCAGAGGGGAATCGTTGCCGTTCTCATTCCTCCCTCCCGAGGCCGAAGCTGCCCCCGGGCCCCTCTGGGGGCTGCTCCTGTTCCCGAAACCCCCCGGCTGCTCTTGCTGCTGTCACCGCCCTCCACGGGGAACGTGTCGCCTGTGTCGCGACAGAGCCACCCCCTGGCAGGGCAGGAGTTAATCCAACCCCCCCTTTTCCCTCCACCCTCGACTTTCAGCTGCAAAAAATATGAAGTGAGGATGGATCCGCTCATCTGCTGAGCAGAGAAGTCGCTTTGATGTCGGTCCTGCTGTCGGTCCTTCCTCTCCTCCTTCCCCTCCTTCCCCCCCTTAACCCTTCTGCCGGTGCCTGCCTGGAATCGCCACCCGGGAATTCCGTGTGCGTGGCAGGGGGACACGCGGGGAGGCCGGAATTTAATTGTTTTAATTTCATTTTTATTTGCGCCCCATCGCCACCCCATCGCCGGGATGCGCATCCACCCCCCCGGCAGCGCTGCGGGGCTGGGGGGGGACCCGAGGGGGTGGCGAGCGCGTTGTCACCTGTGGTGGCCCGGGAGGGCTGAGCTCGGGGCTGTTGGGTGTTGTTGGGATGGGATTTTTCCTCGGGGAGGGATTTAAGGGGGTTTTCACCCCGTTTTTCCGCCGCTGGAGAAAAGCGCCGCTGCCGCTTTAAGGCAGAAGTGTCCCTTTAAGTGACTTTCCATTTGCTGCGCTGGAGAGCCGAGAATTCGGTTTCCCAGATTTCCTCTGAATTGTGTGCAGGAGGCAGAGGGAGTTAAAAATTACTCGGGGAACCTTCAGCAACTGCAAGGCAGAGGGGGGAAAAAAAGAGGGGGAGAAATGAGATTATGGGGGAAAATTATGTGTAGGGGACAAACTGAGATTTGTGGGGTGGGGTGGGGAAGATTTAGGGATGAAAAAAAAGAGATTTAGGGATGAAAATAAAGGAGGTTTAGGAAAGAAAAAAAGATATCTGCTACTGTTTCCCTTTGGCTTCCTGATGTTATTCCTAAATCCCTCTCTGGGGAGAAGAGAAATGGGCTCGTGGGGAATACAGGGAGCTGGGAGGATGCAGCACCCGGGTACCCAGGGGTTAACAGCCCTCACCAGCTGGGGAGCATCATAAATTGCAACCCTTCCCCACCAAATTATTTTGCACTTTCTTTTCCTGATGTTTGCACGAGGAAGAGTGGAAAAAAAATTAAAAAGAGGAAAAAGAAGAGGAAGGAGGGGGAAAGCCCCTAAATAAATAATGGGGCTGGAAGGGGCTGGGGAAGGCTCTGGTTCCTCAATTAGCTGGGAATTGCCTCCTCCCGACCAGCGGAAGGCAGCAGCGTGTTTGAGCCTCTGGATTTGTGCAGCTCTCTCCGAGTGCCAAGTCTGGTTGTGCGGGACTTTGGAGGGGAAGGTGGAGGAATCCGAGCGGCTCGGCTCCCTTAACTCCTTCGGAGCCGAGGGGATTTGGGCAGCAGGGAGGGCTTGGGCAGCGCAGAGCTGGGGAGAGGCGGTTCCTGAGGCTGGGAATTCACCTGAGCTGCTGCAGGAACGCCGGAGGTTGGGATGAGCTGAGCTCGTTTGTCACAGTCATTAATTGGGGATACCTGGGATTGGGGTCACAGAGGGGTTTTGGGGGTGTGCAGAAGGTCAGGGGCTTGGAAAGAGGAGCTCTGGGATTTTGGGGATGTGCAGAAGGTCGGGGGGTATCCATGATCCTCGTGCATGGAAAGGGAAACTCAGGGATTTTGGGGATGTGCAGAAGGTCAAGGGGTATCCATGATCCTTGTGCCTGGAAAGGGAAGCTCAGGGATTTTGGGGATGTGCAGAAGGTCAAGGGGTATCCATGATCCTTGTGCTTGAGAGGAAAAGTTCAGAGATTTTGGGGATGCGCAGGTCAGGGAGTACCCATGATCCTTGTGCACGGAAAAGGGAGTTCAGGGATTTGGGAATGAGCAGGTCAAGGGTTATCCATGATCCTTGTGCATGGGAGGAGAAGCTCAGGGAATTTTGGGAATGTGCAGGTCAGGGAGTATCCATGATCCTCCTGCATGGAAAGGGAAGCTCAGGGATTTTGGGAATGAGCAGGTCGAGGGTTATCCATGATCCCGATGCTTGGGAAGGGGAGCTGGGGATTGTGCTGTTCACATCCCAGCCATTGGTAAATGTGGAATGATGATGGCAGGAATTGCTTTGGGCCATTCCCAGTGTGAATTCCCACTGAGGCACGGGGAGGAGTCTCCTGTCTGTCCCAAGGAAAGGGGAGCTGCAGGGGGAATGGCCAGTGCTGTTCCTGGCCACTCAGCTCGTGTGCATGTGGCTTCCTGGGAAGTCTGAGCCCATCTGTTATCCCAAACACAGCAGGGACTGGTGCCTGTGCAGAGGGAGCAGCCTGTTTGGGGTTTCCCCCTGAACCCCAGCTGCTGGAATGTGGCAATTCCCACAGGGCTGGGTGTGGGTCAACACCCACAGCTCCAGCAAGTCCCTGAGCAGAATTCCCTGTGACACCTGTGTGAATCTGTGTCCACCTTTTCTACATGCCAGAGGAGCTGGAAAAGCAACATCCAAGGCCAGGGGTGGTGATGAGAGCCAGGATTCTGGGAAACAGGGGCAGCAGAGAGGCTGGGAGATGGTTTGGATCATGTGGGGATTGCCTGGCCTGGATTTCCCAGGCCAGCAGCCACCAGGGGTGGGTTTCCCTTTGGAGCATCTCCTGAGGGCACTGGGATCTGGTGCCTCAGGCTTGGGAACAGAGAACATGAAACCCAGAAGCTGGAGTATCCCATTCATACCCAGGAAAGCCATGCAGATTTATCCCAGCTCCAGCTGCAGAGGGAATATCCATCCCAGAGCGTTGGGATGCAGTCAGTGCTGTGTCCACACCAGGACAGACAAACCCAGTGTGGGATGAACTCTGCTCATCCCCCTTCTCCAGGCTGCTGCTCCACGGGGATGGAATCCAGCAGGGCCTGTCCCCTGTGTTTTCCTTTGGGTTTGGATCTGTTCCCTTTGGGTTTGAGCCTTGGTTCCTGCTCAGCCAGGACAGAAATGCAGCACTGGGAGTGCCCAGAGCTCTGCTCCTGTGCCAGCCCCTCCTGCATTCCCACCTGGCACCTGCTCCTTCCCTTCTCCTGCCTTTTCCAGCCCTGTGCCTGTGTGTGGGGACAGGGAGGGGCTGGGTGTGGATGTGTCCCCAGCCGAAAGCAGCTCCTCCATTCTCCAGAGCCTCCTGGAAAATGCATCACCAACGTCCCCTTTCAAAACCCAGCCTCTTTTTGGGTGGAATCTGCTGCTTTTTAATTAAAGGGAGCTGCCTGTCCTCCCTCCCTCTGCTGTGGGTGTGTGGAGCTGCCAGGATAAATGGGATGGCAGGAATTATTCAAGGAATTAATTAAAGCCCCTTCCAGTCATGTTTAATGAGCATCTCCCATCCCTGGGATCCAACCAGGCTGGAACAGCACCCAGGGCTGACCTGGCACTTCCTGCTCCAAAAACACCTCCCTGGGACAGAATTCCTGCTGGAATTCCAGAGAATCATGGAATCACAGAATGCTTTGGGTGGACAGAGCTTGGGAATGTGTGGAAGTGCCCAGCTGAGCCCGGGGTGCAGGGATGGATCAGCTGGGGATTTCTAACTGGAGTATCCACAGCAGGGAAAAGGCTGGAGGGGAAGCTGGGGCAGCACTGGTTCAGATCCAGCTGTTCTCCCATCCCTTTTCCATCTTTCCTGGGATCCTTTTGGCTCCCTGGCCCTTCAGCCCAACCTTGGCCAGGTGTCCTCAGGCTGTGCCAGCTGGGCTCTCAGGTATTTTTTCCTCTAAGCCAGAGAATTTGGCTTCCCTGACTGTTGTCCTGAGCTTTGCCAGAGTTTATTCCTTCCTCACCCATTAGTGATGGATCAAATGATAAATTCAGAGTGGGATTTCCACGGAGATCCCAATTCTCACGGTGATTATCAGGGATAAACACAAATCCCTGTTCTGCCCTGGCTTGGAGCACCCTCAGCACTTCCTGACCTCCCTCAGAGCCCGGGACTCATCCCTGGAGTTTGGAGAAGGGCTGGAAGGAGCTGGAGCACCCCCAAACCTGCCTGTGCACCCCTGTGAGCCAGGGCTGTGGATGGGGCAGGCAATTCCCACATCGTGGCATCGCTCCCATCCTGCTGGGATGGTTTTCCCTCCTGGCATTTCCCTCCTGTGCCGTGTTTCCCATTTCCCCTGCATCCCAAGGAAGGCTCAGGGCTGCTCCTGGGCTGCCCCAGTGCCTGGGGGACACAAAGAGCTGCTGTTCCAGCTCTGGCTGCTCCCAGCACCACGGGGTTTTCCTTGGCCAGAGTCCAGAGGGAGAAGGTGACAGAGCATTCCCACATTTTCCTGGAGAAAGTGCCCAGCTCAGTGATGCTGCTGAGCCCATCCTGGGTGCTGGAACTGCTGGGAAGGGGATGGGATGTGGGGGATGTGGGAAGTGGGGTCTGTGTGTGCTCACTCTCTGCCTCTTCCATCCCCTTGAGAATTACAAAAATCCTGGATTTAAGGCTGGAGCATTGGTACAGACAATTTGGGGATTTTTGTCCATCTCTGTTAGAATGAATCCATTAATTCCTCCAGCATTTGGGAGGAATAAGTCTTTTTTCCATAATATTGTCCTCTCAGCTGTAGCAGAGCAGCAAGTGGTGCTTCCCAATGGCATTCCCAGGAATGCCAGGAGTTTATTCCATGGGTAAAATCCTTCTGAACAGGTGTCAGTGGCTTCTTCTCCCTCTGGGACAGGGAAGGGTTTCCTGGACATTCATTGTGCTGCACTGCAGGGACCAGCCAGGAGCTGGGAACAGGGAATTGCCAGGAATTCTGAGCAGGGAATTCTGAGTGAGGAATTTCCAGCAAGAAATTGCCAGCAAGGAATTCAGAGCTGGGAATTCTGAGCAAGGAATTGCCAGCAAGGAATTGTGAACAAGGAATTGTGAGCAAAGAATTCTGAATGAGGAATTGCAAGCAAGGAATTGTGAGTAAGGAATTGTGAGCAAGGAATTTCCAGAAAGGAATTTCCAGAAAGGAATTTCCAGAAAGAAATTGTGAGTAAGGACTTCTGAGCAAGGAATTTCCAGAAAGGAATTCTGAGTGGGGAATTGCAGGCAAGGAATTGTGAGTAGGGAGTTCTGAGCAAGGAATTGTGAGTAGGGAATTGCCAGCAAGGAATTTTCAGAAAGGAATTTCCAGCAAGGAATTGTGAGTAAGGAATTCTGAGTGAGGAATTGCAGGCAAGGAATTGTGAGTAGGGAATTCTGAGTGAGGAATTGTGAGTAGGGAATTGCCAGCCAGGAAATTTCAGAAAGGAATTGTGAGTAGGGAATTCTGAGCAAGGAATTTCCAGCAAGGAATTGTGAGTAAGGAACAGAGAGCCAGGTGAGTGTTCCCAGGAGAATCCTGGAGGGATCCCTTCCTCCAGCTCATTGCTTTTCCCTCTCCAGTGTGTTTTTGGAAGCATCAGGAGCAGTGCTGGGGATACCAGGAGTATCCATGAAAAATATCCGAGGGAAAAGTGCCCAGAGCCAGAGCAGGGATCTCAGGGCTTGTCATTCCCAGGGAGCTGGGAGAGATCCTGCCTGGAGCTTAAATCCAGTTTTAGTGCAAGGACTGGGAGCCTCCAGCTCGGGATCCCTGCTGGAGGAGAGATTCCTGGAGGAAACATCACTCCCACGACCCTGCACACAGGGAGGGCTGGGGGAGCAGGGGTGAGGAGTTTGGGAAGAGGTTACGAAATCTGTGCTGAAATCCCTGTCCTGTGCAGAGCCCAGAGCAGCCTCTGGCCACCAGCACCAGATCCCTGCTTCCATCCAGCTGCAGGATGAGGCCAGGAATCTCAATTTATCCCATCCTCTCCACCCCAAAGCAATCCCCAGTCCAGGCAATCCCTGCTGCCAGCTGCTTGCTGCAGTCCCTTCTCTTCCCTCCCCAGGATGATTCCTGGGCTGTGACAGCAGCAGGAGGCAGGGGCAGGTTCCTCTGGAAAATCTCCTTTTCCAGCAGGGAGGATTCCTTGCTGGAATTGGGAGTTGCTGGTTGGGAATGGGGGCCAGGGAAAGTTTCCCAACTCAGAGTTCACCCCGAGGTCCTTGGGAGGGTTACAGGCTCCAATCCAGGCTCATCCCCGGGGATTTTTCACTGGAAGATCCCTCCCCTGGCTCTCAGGGTGTCACTGCCAGCCCTGGAGCCATCCAGGGAATTTTGGCACAGCAGGAGCTTCCCTGGGCACCAGGCAGTGGCAGCAGCCCTGGGAGGGCTTGGCTTGTGGGAATATCTGGGAATATCCTCTGGGATGGCTTCAGGGTGGGGCTGGATAAAGCCTGGAGGCAGGAATGGCTGGATCCACATCCCAGAGAGTGCTGGAGTTGGGAATGAACATCTCAGAGAGTGCTGGAGTTGGGAATGAACATCTCAGAGAGTGCTGGGTGTGGGGGATGAAATCCCAATGAGAACTGGATATGGGGGATGAAATCCCAATGGGAACTGGATGTTGGGGGTGAAATCCTAATAGGAATTGGATGTTGGGAATGCACATCCCAGAGAGTGCTGGGTGTGGGGGATGAAATCCCAATGGGAACTGGATTTGAGGGATGAAATCCTAATAGGAACTGGATGTTGGGAATGCATATCCCAGAGAGTGCTGGGTGTGGGAATGCACATCCCAGTTGGAAGTGGATATGGGGGATGAATTCCCAGTAGGAAGTGGATGTTGGGAATGCACATCCCATTGGGAGCTGGATATGGGAGATGAAATCCTATTGGGAACTGGGTGTTGGGGGTGAAATCCCAATGGGGACTGGGTGTGAGGGATAAATCCCAGTGGGAAGTGGATGTTGGGAATGCACATCTCAATGGGAACTGGATGCTGGGGATGAAATCCCAATGAGAACTGGATATGGGGGATGAAATGCCAATAGGACCTGGATATTGGGGATTCACAGCCCATTGGGAACTGGATGTGAAGGATCAATATCCCAATGGATGTTTGGGATGCACATCCTAATGAATGCTGGATGTGGGGGATGAAATCCCAATGGGAACTGGATGTGAGGAATGAAATCCCAATAGGAATTGGATGGAGGATGAAATCCCAATGGGAATTGGATGTGGGGGATAAATCCCAGTAGGAACTGGATGTTAAGAGCGCACATCTCAATGGGAATTGGATGTAGGGGATGAAATCCCAATGGGAACTGATGTGGGGGATGAAATCCCAATGGGAACTGGATATAGGGGATGAAATCCCAATGGGAGCTGGTTTTTAGGGATGAAATCCCAATGGGAGCTGGATACAGGGGATGAAATCCCAATGGGAGCTGGATACAGGGGATGAAATCCCAATGGGAACTGGATATAGGGAATGAAATCCCAATAGGAACTGGTTGTTAGGGATGAAATCCCAATAGGAACTGGATACAGGGGATGAAATCCAAATGGGAACTGGATATAGGGGATGAAATCCCAATGGGAGCTGGTTGTTGGGGATTCACATCCCAGTGGGACCTGGATGTGGGGAATGAAATCCCAATGGGAACTGATGTGGTGGATGAAAATCCCAATAGGAACTGATCGTTAGGAATGAAATCCCAATGGGAACTGGATATAGGGGATGAAATCCCAATGAGAACTGATTGTTAGGGATGAAATCCCAATGTGATCTGGTTGTTGGGGATTCACATCCCAGTAGGACCTGGATGTGAGGAATGAAATCCCAATGGGAACTGATGTGGGGAATTAAATCCCAATAGGAACTGATTGCTAGGGATGAAATCCCAATAGGAACTGGATACAGGGGATGAAATCCCAATGGGAACTGGATATAGGGGATGAAATCCCAGTGGGAACTGGATACAGGGGATGAAATCCCAATGGGAGCTGGATATAGAGGATGAAATCCCAATGGGAGCTGGTTGTTGGGGATGAAATCCCAATGGGAACTGGATATAGGGGATGAAATCCCAATAGGAACTGGATATAGAGGATGAAATCCCAATGGGAGCTGGTTGTTGGGGATTCACATCCCAGTAGGAACTGGTGCTGGGGATGCACATCCCAACCCGACCACATCCATCAGAGGTGCACAGCTGAGCCTCCCCTCTGGTGTTACCCCAAGGGCTGGATTTTCCTGCAGCAGCTGCTCCCAGCAGCCAGGAACGCTCAGATTTTATTTTAAGGGATTTGATTTTCCCTTCCCTCGCTGCATTTCCGAGGACGCCGCCTTTGATCCCGAATCCTGATGTTATCCAGGAGGGAGCTGCAGCTCTTTGAAGGGGGCCTGGAGCCTTGGGGGGGTTTCAACCTTTGGCATCAGGGTTGGGTCACCCCACACCCAGGGATTGTGGCCACCAAGGGGTGTCCAGGGCACTGCTCACACCCCATTTGGGGAGGAAAACAGGATTTAGTGCCTGGAGGAGGCCAGATGTGGCTGGGTGGGATTTGGGTGTCCTGCTGCTGTTGGGAACATCTGGCCTGGCTGCTGTGTCCTGGGGCACTGGAAATGGGTCATGTCCTGATTCCAGAGGCTTTGGGATGGGCTGGGCCCGTCTGGGTCATTGTGAAACTGCTTTGTGCCCAGGGGCTGTGGCTGCCTGCCCCAAAATTCACCCCAAAGAGGCACCTTCATCTTTTGGAGCTGCAGAAATGATGGGAGCAGCCCTGAGGAGTCATCACTGGGATCCTGGACTGGAATCAGGGGAATGTGGAGGGGTTTGGGACAGTTCCCAAACGAGTCCCACACCGTGGAATGTGGGACAGGCAGTGGCAGGGACAGAGGAGCCCCCATGGGTTTGTTTAGAGCCATTTGTTCATTATTCAATTAAAAAATCAGGATGGTGTTGTAGCAGCCCCAGAGAGTTTTGGGGGGAGCATCCCCTGGCCTGCCAGAGCTGGGAACATTCCCAAAATCCCTGACTCCTGGAACATCTTCCCATCAGAGCTGCCCCCAAAAACTCCCCAGGATGTCCCAGCAGGGGCAGCTTGGAGCCATCTCCAGCATCCCTGGGGAGTCATTCCCTCCTGAGCCAGGTGTCTCCTTTTTCCCACATTTCCAGCATCTCTGGGAAGTCATTCCCACCTAAGCCAGGTGTCCCCTTCTCCCATATTTCCAGCATCTCTGGGAATTCATTCCCTCCTGACCCAGGTGTCCCTTTTTCCCACATTTCCAGCATTCCTGGGAATTCATTCCCACCTGAGCCAGGTGTCTCCTTTTTCCCACATTTCCATCATTCCTGGGAATTCATTCCCACCTGAGCCAGGTGTCCCCTCCTCCCTGGAAGCCACCTGGGGGTGGCAGGGAGCACCAGGAGCCCAGGGCAGCCAGGAATGGCCTCTGCAGCCTTTGGGATGTGTGTCCCAGGGAATTCTGCACATGCAGAATCTGCCCCAGAGGATCCCCCAAACCCCTGCCGAGGTGTTTGGATTTTGGGGATCCCAAACCCTTGGCTGGTGATCCCATCATATCCACGAGCCCACATTGCTTCTTCTGGATTCCAGTCCTGGATTTAAAGCTCCAGGTGGTTTTTCAGCTCAGAAAATCCTGACTTTTCCCTCACTCCCAGCTCTGTCTGGGGCTGAACTTTTGCCCTGCAGACAGAGCTGGATTTAATTGTGCCCCATAAAGCAGCTCCAGCTCTTCCCTCCAGGAAGGTTCATGAGGAAGATGGAAAATAGGCCCTTAATGCCCTAAGAATTCATCTCTCTTCCCCCATCTTCCCTTCCATGAACTTTTAAGCTCATCCAAAACACTCCATACATTGATGGCAGGGCTGGGATGCTGCAGCTTTGCCAGGAGGGCAGGATTTCCATGCAGTTCTAAGTGGAAGCAAATGGTTTTAAAGGAAATTAAATTTACAGCTCTATTAAAAAAAAAAAAAAAAAAAGGCATTTTATTGCTTTTCTTTGCCTGTCAGTGGGGAGAGGCAGGGGATAAAGGAATGCTCAGAGGCTGGAGGCAAAGAGGAGCAGACCCATGGATCACCAGGTGGATGGATTTGGAAAATCCTGGATGCTTGGAAGGGATGCTTAGGATGCTTCATGCTGTTAAATATTGGCTGGGGATACAGACACAGCAACACCTCAGGGTTTATTTATGGGGGGAAACAGCAAATCCCTAGGATTTGTTAATTAATCTCTTCTTTTTAATTAATCTCTTCCCAGCCCAGGTTGAATCCCAGCCCAAATCTCAAATCTGGGAGTGAATCCCAGCCCAAATCCCAAATCCAGGCTGAATCCCAGCCCAAATCTCAAATCTATGCCTGAATCCCAAGCCCAAATCCCAAGTCTATTCCTGAATCCCAGCCCAAATCCCAAATCTACTGTTGAATCCCAGCCCAAATCCCAAATCTGAGAGTGAATCCCAGCCCAAATCCCAAATCTACTCCTGAATCCCAGCCCAA
>JAODHX010000721.1:1671453-1682605 GCA_027576295.1 Cossypha polioptera | reverse complement strand
CAGCCCAAATCCCAAATCTGGGAGTGATTCCCAGTCCAAATCCCAAATCTGGGAGTGATTCCCAGCCCAAATCCCAAATCTACTCCTGAATCCCAGCCCAAATCCCAAATCTGGGAGTGATTCCCAGTCCAAATCCCAAATCTGGGAGTGATTCCCAGCCCAAATCCCAAATCTACTCCTGAATCCCAGCCCAAATCCCAAATCTGGGAGTGATTCCCAGTCCAAATCCCAAATCTGGGAGTGATTCCCAGCCCAAATCCCAAGTCCATGCCTGAACCCCAAGCCCCAGGAGGGCTGGCAGTGAGCAGGAATGGAACACTGGCACTGGATATCCATGGAGGCAGCAGGAATGGGAGGGAGAGGAGGGGCTGGTGCCTTCCTGTTCCACCAGGAGGATCCCCTGGGATCCCTCTGGATCCCTCTGTGCCTGTCCAGAGGAGCTGGGAGGGTCCTGTGGGACAGGGGGAGGTGACAGCCAGTGACACCCAGGGACCTCAGCCCCTGGGCAAACCCCTCAGAGCATCCCTGCTTTGGGGTGCCTGGATGGGGCTGGGGGCTCATTCCCCATCAGATTTGGGGCTGCACATCCCCCCCTTTGCCAGCAGATCCTCTCCAGGGCTGGGCAGCCCCCAGGAGCAGCTGGGTGACATGTCCCCGCTGTCCCCTGGCCCAGGGGGTGCTGAGGGGGTGGCTGAGGGGGCTTTGCCTGTTCCCCAGCTCTGGAGGGAAGCAGGAAGCTCCCCCAGCTCCAGCCCTCCCAGCTGTGTCAATAGAGGAGCCAGGAACAAAGGGGCTCTTTCTTCTGCTCTGTTTGTGCAGGGGGGGACAGTGGCAGTGGCACTGGGACAGAGGGACAGGCCTGTGCAGGGCTGGGGTGCAATGAGGGGATCCAGGCTCTGTTTGTATCATTATACCCGTTATTATTTTATTATTAAATATATCTAATTATTCCATATTATGGGAGGTTTATACATCTGGGAGAGTTAAGTCACAACATCCCTGAGGTGTCCCAAGCTGGGCTGGGGCAGCCTGGGACAGTGGAATGAGATGAAATTTAAGGTCCCTTCCCTCCTGTGATTCCAAGATATTTATTAATAGATATAACTATGGATTTCCTCTGGGGGCTTTGTTGAGAGCAGATCGCTGAAGGAAGGGAAGAGCTGTCTCTGGAGCCAGGATCTTTCCCAAATCTCATCCTTGCTGCCCCCAGGCCTTGGGGCTGGGATGAGTGTGGCTCTCAGAGAGGGAGTGATGTCCTGTCCCCCTTGGCAGTCTGGAGAGAAACCATTAGTGAGTGGTTTTCACCTTTTTTTTTAATTTTTTTATATTTTTTTTAATTGTCACTGTTGGGAAGAATTCCTGGCTCTGCTGGTACCTCCCACATTCTCTCCATCCTGACAGGAGTGTGTGACACACCCCAGGACAGCCTGAGGGACAGCACGGGGACAATGCCAGGCTCTGCTGCTCCTCTCCCACCCTGCAGGAACTCCTGGAGAGGTTTGCAGCTCCCCGTGAGCTCCCCAGAGCATCTCCCAGGGATGCTGTGACTCCTGCAGCAGCAGCAGATCCCTGGAAATCTCCCGTGCCCTCCCTGTGCCCCCGGGGGTGGGAGCTGAGCCCAGCCCGGGTGCAGCAGCCTCGGGGGTTCCTGGGCTGCTCTTCCTCCTCCTCAGAGCTCTGGGAATCCTCTGCAGCCCCTCTGTCAGCTGTGAAAACAGGAGCAGCCCCTTCCTGCACGGGCCAGGGAAGTGTCCAACCCCCCCAGCACGGCCCAGCTCTGCAGGAGGAGCTGAGGGTCCCAGCCCTGGGAGCACTGGGAGCACTGGGAGCACTGGGAAGCTCAGCTTTGGCTGCTGGAGGATGCCCAGCCTCATTGCCAGCTCCCAAATATTCTGGGATGGAAGTGATGGAGTGGGAGGGTTGAGTCAATGCACCCATGGATTTTAAAGGGAGAAGCTCACAGGGCACCCAAGTCCCGGTGGGAACACGAAGCTTCTCCCATTTTTTTCTCCCCCAAAATCTGTTCCCACATTTTAAACCACAAATTTTGGGATCTCATCGCTGCTCTTGGCTCTGCTGCCATCCTGGAGCCATCCTGGAGACCCCAGATTCTGTCTGAGCTTTCCACCAGCCAGGGAAATGTGGGAATGGGCTCCAGGAATGTGGGAAATGTGGGAATGGGCTCCAGGAATGTGGGGAATCTGGGAATGTGCTCCAGGAATGTGGGAAATGGGGGGAATGTGCTCCAGGAATGTGGGGAATGGGGAAATGTGCTCCAGGAATGTGGGAAATGTGGGAATGTGCTCCAGGAATGTGGGGAATCTGGGAATGTGCTCCTCCCTTCTGGATAAATCCACCGAAGCTTCTTGCAGAGCTGTTGGGAATCTCAGGAAGTTTTGCTCCATCTTGAGCCCCAGGATGTGGCAGCAGGCTCTGTGTGCACCTGCCTGTGTCAGACTGGGAACAACTGGGATTTTTCCCCTTGGATCCCCATTTTCTCCATGGCCAAGGCTGGATTTGGTGGTGGCACCGTCCCTGCTGTGACACCAGGCTGTGACATCCATCCCTGTTCCCGAGGATGAGGCAGGTAGGGAGGGGATGAAGCAGAGCCCAGCAGAGCTGTTCCCAATCCTGCCTGGCCTTGGGAAGCAGTGGATTGATTGATTGATTGATTGATTGATTGATTGGAGCATCCATGGGGATATAAATCAGCAGCTCTTCCATGTCCTCTCCACTCCTGCTCACACACAGATCCATGGAAATCCCCACGGATTCCCACTCACAGATCCATGGAAATCTCAGGGACAATCATTCCTGCCTGCTCCAGAGCCTCTCCAGCAGGACAAGGGGAGTCCCAGGGAGAAAAGAACATTTGTTCCTCAAAAAAAAAAAAAACCCTCCCTGCATGGAGCAGAGATGGATTTTGGCAGCTGGATGCTCTGGATGCTCTGCCCTTGACCCAAGGGTCACATTTTGGGGGACAAACCTGTTGTGGAGCTGCAATTCCCGGGATTTCACCGCGGCTCCCGGCGCTCAGCCGCTCGCCGGCAGAGGAAAACAATGCCCTGCAATTAAAGAGCATCTTAATTGCAGCGCTACACGCGGCTCTTCCGCTGCTTTCTAAGTTTGGGGCGGTAATTGCAGCAGCAGGGAAAGGCAGCAGCTGCGGCCCCGCCGAGCCAAGCCCTGCCTTCCAGGGATTCTTGGGTTTGACCGTCCCTGTCCCGGGCTGAAGCCTGGCACGGGATAAAAGGGAAAAGCGACCCAGGCTCAGCAACCCCCTGCAGCCCCCGCCGGCCTCCCGGGCCAGTTTATTCCTCTTTTTCCTCCTTCTTTTTCCTCTTTTTTTAGATGGGTTTTTTCGCAAAGCAGCTTGGAATAAAATAAAAAACCAAAAACCAACCGAACCATCCCGGGGAGGTCCTGTCCTGGTCAGTCCTTGCGAGTCTCAGTTTGGAAACAGCGGCCAGGAAGATTAAAGGGTGCCTGGAAAGCGGGGCTGGGTGTCGGGATGCTGGGAGGGGACAGCCAGGGGGGATTTGTCCTCCTGCTGTCCGTCCGTCTGTCCTGCTGCGTGTCCCCAGCCCAGCCGGTGGATCCCGTTCCCTCTTGTCGGGTTGGTTTATTTGGGATCACCCCGCAGCATCCCCAGGATCGCTCCAGTGTCGTTTTGCGCCCGGAGGAGATGGAAGTGCGGGCAGGGCACACACCCACACCCACACTCAATGTTTTCCCTGGTTTTTTTTTCACCCCGCGGCTTTGAGGAATCCCGGGATGAACGCCACTTTCTGCGGCAAAAAGGAGGATGTGTTGGGAGCTGTGTTTTTGGCGTCCCAGGCCCCGAATGTTTTTCCATGGCACAGACAGGTGTGGGTGGGATCACCTGGGCAGGAAGCAGCGGGGAAAAGCGATACCCCGTGGGGAGCCCCTTCTCCAACACCCCCTTTCCCCAAATCCAGCAGCAGCCGGGGTTTTAATGGAAGAAGCAGCCCCTTTACAGCAGCTCCTGCTCCATGTGGGAAAATTATTACTCGCAACGTTTGGCTGGAGAAGGGAGGAAAAGGAGCAGCACAGATGAGAGATGCACAAAGTTATTCCTCATCCCCGTGCCGGGATGAAGATCCCGCATGACTTTTCCCTGCAAAAAATCCCTTCCCAGTGCTTTAAATCTCCAGGTGAAGGAAAAAATGCTCTTGGTCTGTGAATTCACGGGGAAAATATGTGGGGTTTGGTGGCATTGCTAAAGGGCTGAGGGAAAGGAATCCTTTCCGGTGTCCATGGGATTAGGTATTGTCTGGGATTCTTTCTGTGGACAGGGAAAATGTTCCTGGGATGAGTGTGGCTGTCCAGACAGGGAGTGATGTCCTGACCCCCTTCCCTCTCCTCCCGACCTTGGCAGGCTGGAGAGAAACCATTAATGAGTGGTTTTCACCTTTTTTTTTTTAAATGTTTATTTTTTTTTTAATTGTCGCTGTTGGGAAGAATTCCGTTTTCCAGCCAAGATACAAAAATATCCCTTTTTCTCCAGACTCCCAGAGGGTTGGGTTGTTTCATTCCTCCTTCAGTGGCTGAAGATGAGGAAAGGGATGAGTCACATGGATCCCACTCCCTGGTGGTGCTGCCCACCCCAGACTGGGGAAAATTCCCAGATTTCTCAATTCCCAGCACCTTTTCCCACTCAGCATCCTTTCCTCACACCTCTGAGACAACTCTTTAAAACCTCCCTGTTCTGCCTGAAAACCACATCCCAAAGCAGAAGGGAAATTCCCAATCCTTGCTTTGCATCCCTAAAGAGAAATATTGTCCTGGAGCAGGCTTGGACTCCAAGAGCTTTTCCAGCTCATTCAGCACCAGCAAAAGGAAAATATTGACAGGATGCCATTCTTCAACCCTCGGCTCGTTTTTATTTTTGCCTGATGAAAGAGAAACCCAGCAGCGTGAGGAAGGGGATTTTGTCACTCGGAGTGTCCCTGGAGAAAACATTCCTGGGAGCAAACAGAGCCTGGATTTGTCTGGGCTGTGAATATTGGCATTATCCAGGCTGGGCAGCAGAAAAGCAGGAAAAGCAGCACAGAGGGATGGAGCTCAGGGATGTGTCCGTGTCCCACATCTGCCACCCAGCAGCTGGAGCAGCAGGAAGGGCTGGAAATCCCCCGGCGGGATGGTTTCCATCCCTCGCCCTTTGAAGCTCCAGGCATGTGCCGGGCTCGTGCTCAGCACCTGCGAACCTGAGCCGGGTGCGGGGGTGGAGAGGGGAGGGGAAAAGAGATGGGAAAGAGATGGGAAAGAGATGGGAAAGAGATGGGGAAAGAAATGGGGAAAGAGATGGGAAAGAGATGGGGAAAGAGAAATGGGAAAGAGATGGGAAAGAGATGGGAAAGAGATGGGGAAAGAGATGGGGAAAGAGATGGGGAAAGAGATGGGGAAAGAGATGGGGAAAGAGATGGGAAAGAGATGGGAAAGAGATGGGAAAGAGATGAGGAGAGAGATGGGAAGGAGATGGGAAAACTGATGGGAAAGAGATGGGAAAGAGATGGGAAAGAGATGGGAAAAGAGATGGGAAAGAGATGGGAAAAGAGATGGGGAAAGAAATGGGGAAAGAAATGGGGAAAGAGATGGGAAAGAGATGGGGAAAAGATGGGAAAAAGATGGGAAATGCGCCGGGACTGAGCGGCTCCTCCCCACCCCGAGCCCGGGCTGTGCGAACCCATCCCGCTTTTTCACGGCTTTTCCATGGTTTTCCGTGGCTTTTCCCTGGCTTTTCCACGGCTTTGGCACGGCTGCCTGGGGCTGGCACTGCCCGGGGCTGGAGCTGCTCCCTGGATCCCGCCCGGCTGCTGCAGCGGCATCCTTGAAGTTGTCCATGAATGTGTCTCTGTTCCCCAGACTTTTTATAGCTCCGGGCGTTTTTCTTGGCCCCGGGAGCTGCTGCTCCCGTGGAGAACAGAGAGCATCGCTCAGCGCCGGCCGCTGCGGCCAGCGGGGGCTGCGGCAGGACAGGTTTTTTGGGATTCTGCTTCCCAAAATTCAGTTTTCCCCCCTGTGGCTCTGCCCCGGCGCTGGTTTGGTTTGTAGCTCAGATGTGGCAGAGCACAGGGAGTGTCCTGGTTCGATTATCCATCCTTTTCCTCAACTTTTCCCTGCGTGGCACATCCCTGCTGCCTTCCAAGAGCCGTGGATTCCAGGCAGACACCGTGGGAGGTGATGGCAAATTTGGCTCCAGGCAGCAGCTCCAGCTGCAGGAAGCCAAACCAGGTCAAATCCTGACAGCTCCACTCCCATCTCATGGGTGCAGCTCCCCACGGGATATGGTACCCACTGGAGCATCCCAGCCCCACGGCTGGGAGAGGGAGCCCAAAGGAAAGGAGACCCCAAAACTCCATCCGTGCTCTGTGGGATGTGATTCCCTTCCCTAAGAACCCTCTGCACCCCCTTCAGCACCCTGTCACCCCCCGGGGGACACAGGCAGCACCCAAGGGACACCCCAGGCACGTCCCAGCGGGGATCCCCCAAATCTGCCCATCGGGGCGCGGGGCATCTTCCAAATCTGGGTCCAGCTCAACTTCTCCTTTGCTTCGCAGAGCCGAGGGGAGCAGCGGGGCTTTGCAGGGGCAGGCCGGGGTTAAATCCAGGGTTTAAAGCCTGGGTTTAAGTCCAGCCCAGCAGGGGACAGGATTTCAGCAGAGCCCCCCGACCCCGCGCTCTGCTGAAATCGGATCCGGCCCCCACCAAGCGAGGGTTTGTCCTCGCAGCATTTTCGGGATGTTTCGCATTCGGGAGACACCCGAGGAATGTGAGCTGGGGAGGGGGAACGGGGGGGGACAGAGCCCCTGTTCGGGGCTGGATCTGCTCGGACCCTGCTGCAAAACGCGTTCGTTCCCTGAAAAGAGCGAGCGCGGCTCCTTCCCGCACCTTCCCCGCGGGATCGACACCCCCCGAGCATCTCCCGAGCTCTGAACCTGCAGCCGAGCGTTCTTTGGGAGAAGCAGCGCCTCTCCTCATCCTCATCCCCATCCTCATCCTCATCCCCATCCTCATCCCCATCCCCATCCCCATCCTCATCCTCCTCCTCCCTGAGCCCCTCGCCCAAAGTCGGCACCGCGCGGGCGGCTCCTTTCAGACACCTTTGCTTCCCTCTGCAGGAAAACTCCATCAATTACAAGTTGGCCTCTCTGAATCCCGTTATCCCGAAAAACTGGACCCCAGCAGGGATGGAAGTGCAGCCGGGGGGGCCCCAAGTTCATGTCTGTACAGCGTGGCCTGCCAGAGCCACCGGCTGCTTTTATCTCCATCACTTGACTATTATACTTAATCAGGAAAAGGGGGATATTATATTTTTATTTGAAATCCACTTTTCTTTTATAGAGAGCAAATTATAATCACTTTTAATTGAAAAAAAAGAGAAAAAAAGGAAAAAAGAAAAGCTGATAATATTCTGCACCAAATTTCTGGCAGAGAATAATTAACAGTGCAATAAATCCCCAAAGGAAATGCTCATTAATCTTGTCTTTCCGAGGCAAATTTCAGAGGAGAACTGATTGAAAGCATTGCTAATAATTATAGGAAAGTTGACAGCTTAAAAGCCCCCAAATCTGGCAGCAGTCTCCTCCTATCAGATCCTGTGGGAACTGGTTCAGGCTGGACAGGAGCAGCCAGGACAGCGTTGGGATGGATGGGGGTCCCTGGGGTGGGACGTGAGGGGTCTGAGTCTGCAGGGATGGGTCTGGCTGTGGCTCCTCCCGGGGTTCTGGGGTGACAGGAGCACCCAAAGCACGTGGGTGGGCTCAGAGCATCTCTGCTGGGGCTGCTGGTTTGTGCTGGGATGGTCCCTGTTCCATCTGTGGTCCTTGGATCCTGTTTTTCCCGTGGTTCTTGTTCTTCCCATGGTCCTTGTGCCACCCATGGATCTTGTTTGTCCCATTGCTCTTGTGTTTCCCATGGTTCTTGTTCTCATGGTCCTTGTGCCTTTCATGGTCCTTGTGTTTCCTGTGCTTGTGCTTCCCGTGGTCCTCCTGCTTCTCATGGTCCTTGGATCTTGTTCTTCCCATTGCTCTTGTGTTTCCCATGGTGCTTGTGCCACCTGTGGGTCTTGTTCTTCCCGTTGTTCTTCTGCTTCCCATGGTCTTTGTGCTATTCGTGGTCCTTGTGCCACCAAGAATTCTTGTGTTTCACGTGGTCTTTTTGCCATTCATGGTCCTTGCTCTTCCCATGGTCCTTGTGCCACCCATGGACCTTGTTCTTCCCATTGTTCTTGTGTTTCCCATGGTCCTTGTGCCATTCATGGTTCTTGCTCTTCCCACGGTCCTTGTGCCACCCATGGTCCTTTTGCTTCCTGTGGTCCCTATGTCCTCCTTGGTCCTTGTGCTTCCCATGATCCTTGTGCCACCCATGGATCTTGTTCTTCCCATTGCTCTTGTGTTTCCCATGGTCCCTGTGCCATTCATGGTCCTTGTGCCACCCATGGTTCTTGTGTCACCAAGAATCCTTGTGTTTCACGTGGTCCTTGTGCCATTCATGGTCCTTGTTCTTCCCACGGTCCTTGTGCCACCCATGGATCTTGTGCCACCGAGAATCCTTGTGTTTCACACGGTCCTTGTGCCACCCACTGTCTTTGTGCTTCCTGTGCTTGTGCTTCCCGTGGTCCCTGTGTCATCCTTGGTCCTTGTTCTGACCGTGGTCCAGCCAAGCCCCAGCTGTGATCCTGCCTCTCCATCAGCCCAGTTCCAGCTGTGATCCTGCCTCTCCCTCAGCCCAGTTCCAGCTGTGATCCTGCCTCTCCCTCAGCCCAATTCCAGCTGTGATCCTGCCTCTCCATCAGCCCAATCCCAGCTGTGATCCTGCCTCTCCCTCAGCCCAATCCCAGCTGTGTCCATGTCTCTGGGCCTCTGCATCCCTTCAGCCAGAGCACTTTGGGATTTCCCTGCCCAGGCTCTGCTGGGAGCTGATCCCTCTGTGCTGCCCGTGGCCCCAGGACCAGGATGAGACCTGCAGGGAAGTGTTTCCCTCTGTCCCTCTCCCACTCCAGGGGCTCACAGCATCCAAAGGAATTTCTGGATTTGCCATCCCACCCATCCCCCGACCCCAGCTGAAACCTGGGATGTTTAATTGCAGGGAGCCAATTAATTTCTGTCAGTGATCCATGTGTGTGTGTGTGCCTGAAGGCAGAACCACCCCCAGCCCTGACCCAAGGAGAGGAGCAGGGCTGCCAGAAGGACAAGGAGCTAAATGAGGCTTGGGTGAAAATCCTGGGATGTGCTCATGGCTCTCAGGTTTCCTGTCCCCGTTTGACCAGGGCTGGGAGCTTGGAGCAGACCCAGGCTCTGCTGGGAGGAAGGAAATGTGAGATTGGCCTGGCAGTGCTGTCATTGCCTGGGATTTTTGGCTTTTTTTCTCCTTTTTTTGGGGTCACAGGAGGCTGGGAGGAAAATGCAGAGCAGGGGCTGATCCTGGGGTGGTGGGGGGGGATCACAGTGGGATCTCAGGGTGCTGGTGATGCTCAGGGCTCAGCTGGGGGTGTGGATGGATCCGTGATCCCCATCTCCAGCAGCACAGAATCATTTCTCCCCTCCTGCCAGCAGCTCCCCTCAGCACCCCTTGCACAGGGGCTTCCAAATTTTCCTTCCATTTAAACCAAAATGAACCAGAGAGAGGAAAACCCCTCCCTTCTGACTTCTCCAAATTCCCTCTGGGTAAGAATGTGAGGCAGCCCAGGGGATGGGGATATCTCCCATCAGGAATGTTTAATACCTGTGCAAGGCCCAGGAAAAGGGGGCACTTCAATCCTGACTTTATTTCAGTTCTGGGCCCTCAGATGCTGAGGGATGTGCTCATCTCAGAGCCAGGGCTCCCTCAGGCACGGTGCCCTTGTCCAAATCAGCAGGAAATTTTGGGAAAAGCTGGAGCAGAGGATGTGGTGCCTCCTGCTCTGTCTGTGCCCAGCACCCTGAGGGATCCCAGCTTTACCAGGGAATCCTGGAATGGTTTGGGCTGGGACAGATCTTAAAGCTCATCTCGTGCCACTGTCCCAGGCTGCTCCATCCAGCCTGGCCTGGGGCACTCCCAGGGGTGCAGGAGCAGCCCCAGCTCCTCTGGGAATTCCATCCCAGTCCCTCCCCACTCCCCTAGCCAATAATTCCCAATATCCCATCTAAACCTCCTTTTTTTTTCAGTTTAAAGCCATTCCCCATCCTGCCTCTCCATGTAAAACTCCTTCCTCACCCAACCTGCTGTCTGAGGAGTGCATTTGGATTTTTTGGATATTTTTGCCAGGGTTCCACCTGCTCCAGGCAGGTTCTGCCATCCCAGGGTCCCCTCCCAGCTGCTCTTTGTCACCCAGAGCCATCATTTCCATGAGGCAGCTGCTCTGCCCCTGGCTGCCCCTTTTATCTGGGCTCTGTTAAATGATCTCAAATATGTGATATGATAAAGACAAACAAACACCCGCTCAATTTAGTCCACCCTAATGCCAGACTCTACTTTTACCCAAGTAATTAAGATTAATGCAGTTGATAATTTAGGAAGTATTCTTAAATGTACCCTCCTGGCAGCATCTAACATGTAATTTTACCTTCGAAGATTTATCGGAGCACTTAGGTAACAGATAGGTCCTTAGCAAACAGGAGCATTTAGAAGGAAAATGAAAGATTAATATTCCTTAAATAAATGGCAGAAGAAGTCAGGCTTTATTCCAGCCCCACAAAGATGCTGCTGTCAGCCCCAGCCCCGCTGCTGATCCCCAGGGAGATTAAACCCAGCACAGCCTCGGGCTGGGCAGCTCTCAGATGTCCAGTGCCTCTGGATTTTTGGGGATGCAGGCACTCTGAAGGGCATGGAAACACAGGGGGGGTTTGGGAGCTGCCTCTCGCTCAGGAGCAGCACAGGGGGATGCAGCTCCTGGCTCTGCCCCTGCTTGGATCCAAGCTGGATTTCCCTGGGATGCAGCTCCCAGCCCTGCCTGGCACATCCCAGCTGCTTTTCCCACTCGGGGATGGGTGAGGAAAGCAGAGCTGAGCCCTGGGAGAGCCTCCCCTCTCCCTGTTCCAGGCATCCCATTCCCTTGGGAGAACACGCTGGGGCTGTTGGGATGGGACGATGGGGTGGGATAATGGGATGGGATAATGGGATGGGATAATGGGATGGGATAATGGGGTGC
>JAODHX010000721.1:1652485-1667745 GCA_027576295.1 Cossypha polioptera | reverse complement strand
GCTGCAGAGGGATTGGGATGCCCGGAGGTGCTCAGGGACCCCCAGCCCAGCCCTGCCCCGTGGGCACAGCGAGCTCTGGAGCTGCTTTGGCTGCGCTGCCGGGGCTGGTGAATCACAACCTGTCTGGCACGTCGGGCTCCCGGCAGGACGGGACCTGCCCTGCCTCGCCAGCCAGGCTGCTGCCACCGCTGCTGGCCTGTCCCCAGCCTCAGAGGGGCTGCAGGATGCTCCAAACCCCCGGCAGGGCTCACAGAACTAGGTGGGGTTGGCTCTCCCTGCAGCAATAATCGCAGCGGGTTTTTAAAAAGTCTGTCCCATCCTTTTCCACCTCCTCTGCCAGGAGCTGGAATGTCAAAATGCAAGAAGTGATGCCAGCGGTAACCTCAGCCTGGTGCTGAGGGCAGGCTGGGGTGTGAAAGCCAAGAGGAACAGTCCCGATTTTCGTTTTTTCCCGGGTTTCCCATCCCACGGGGGGTGAACTGTGCTTGTGCCAGACCCGTAACCCCTCGGGGGATGGATGCAGGAGCTGCCTGGGGAATATCACTTTAAATCAGCACGCCCAGCCCTCCTTATCGATCACCCCATCGGAGCCACAGGAGAGCCCGGATTTCCCTGCTCCCGGGGCTGCTGGGCCACCTCGGAGCCATGCCCCGTGGCCACAGCCAGCAGGAGGGACCCCCAGGCAGGGACAGGAGACCCCCAACTCCTAGCAGGGGGATTTTGGCGAGCAAACCCCGTGTTTACACCTTGCCCTCGTATCTCTGCGCCATCTGTGATTTGCATGGAGTAAATTCACACCCATTTCATGCCCAGGCTGTGCCACCAGCAGCAGGATCCCATCAGCAGCGGCACAGCCCTGCGTGCCACCAGCCCTGCTGTCCCCATGTCCCCATGTCCCCGTCCCTCTGCCAGCACAGGATGTTTGTGTCTCCTGGCACTCAGCATCCCTTGCCATGCAAATCCTGCAGCTTTCCAGCCACACCGACGAGCCTTTCCCTCGCAAAAAAAAAAAAAAAAAAAAAAAAAAAAAAAGGCTCCTTTATGTGGCTGAAAAGCCCGACTGTGATAATGTAGCGAGCGCTGGCCTTGGGTATTTTATCTTGGCAAGGAGCCTTTGCAAATTTAAACAGCAGCGAGCGGGCTCTGGAGTTGTGGCTGGCTGAGGCATAAGTGGGGCATTGTTTTCCCAGCAGAGCCCTTTGTGCCAAAGGGCCGCGTGTGAGCTTTGGCTCACGCTCGGCTCCGACCCTATCGGCCCCGGATCCGTTTCACTCGGCAGGGTGTGAAATTGGGGAGGAATTCAGGCCTGGGAGCTCCAGCCGGGAGCGCTGCTGCATCCCTGCAGGAGCAGGGGGGATGGATCTGCCCCTCTCTATCCCAATATTGTTGTTAATGCAGCACTGGGGGCTCATCCAGACAGATTCCAGGTGGGGATGGGGAGATGAGATCCTGGGTAGGTGCAAGGTGTTCCTCTTTTCTTTGGAAAATCTGTGCTCAGGACACTCCTGGGCAGGATGAGTGAACCCAGAGGGGTTGGGATTTGTGGGAATTACACCCAGAAGGAGAGGAGTAAACTGAATTTCCTGCTCCTCACCCCCTCCCAGCAGTGCCGTGCCCTGACCCATTGCAGCAGACGGTAAAGAAACATTTCCAGTGAGGGAGGAGAAAAAAACCCTCACTGTTTCCAGCAGACTTCTCTTTAAAAAAGGGACTCTTTAAAGCAAAACTTTACCCTTCTTTTTATTAAAACCTTCTTCACATAAAATCCTGGTGGCGCCTTTTAAAAGGCTGCACTCAACTTGTGCTCCGTGCCCAACGCCCCGAGGTCTGGGCTGTAAAATCAGCTGCGAAATTTGGGACTCAGCTTTCCTGTTTTTGCCTTTCCTTAATAACGTCTAAAATTTCCAGGGCAATTCGCGGGGAGGGCGGTAAAATCCTTTCTCCAAGGATTTTATAGCCAGGAGGGGCAGCTCCAGGGGGAAAGTGGTGGAACAAAAACCTTTCCCTGCAGCAGCGGGGATCTGGGGACACGGGGACACGGGGACACGGGGACACGGGGACATGGGGACACAGAGTCCTTCCCAGGATGCCTCTCCCAGCCCATCCCGACAGCCCTTCCCACTAATCCGTAGGTGGAGCTCTTCTGTCATCTTTTTCTGCTTATGTTGCTAAGAAGTAACCCAGAAATAGCTTTCCCGGGGAGGAGAAAAAAGCGCTTCCTCAGCAGCTTTTGCCAGGGGTGAACTGCTCTGAGCATCCTTGGAAGAGCCCGAACCGCAGGGCTTCACCCCGGGGGGGGATTGCGATGCCCCTTCCTCCCTCAGTGCAAGAAAAGGGGCCAAAATCTCTCCTGAGTGACATCCAGCCCTTCCCCTCTTGTCTCCTGTTGCCCGCAGGTGTGAAAGGATGCGGCAGAGCCCCTCTGCCCGCTCCGGTGCCCGTCGGCGGGGGACCATGCCCGTGAGCGGGGCGCGGCGGCTCGCAGCGGCTCTGTAGCCGTGTCCCCTGCTCGGTATCATGACTGGAGAGACCCAGCATGCTTACACCATCGGCGACGCTGAGGCCGGCCCCACAGAGCCCGACAAGGATTTTGGCTGTGAAGGCAGCGGGGATAAGGATGGGGGGGCGCTGGGCGGGGAGGGGACACCCCCCTTCCCTAAGGACAAGGAGCAGCACAGCCAGCGGGAAGCCGTGATCCGGCCGCAGCAAGCGGGGAAGATCGACTTCAAATCGCTGCAAAAGCCCAAGTTCGGCAATGACAGCGCCTGGGGAGAGGTCAAGGGCAGCGCGCTGTCCCCGCCGGGCAAGGGGCGAGCCCGGGAGCGCGGCCGGCGCTCGGGGAAGGGCGAGCGGGGCCAGCAGCAGCTCTACCGGCTCAGCATCGCCGGCCCCCGGCCCAGCCCCGCCATCGGCATCGCCTACCCCCAGCAGAAGGTGACACCCCCCAAGAAACCCGAGGTGGCCGCCGCGGCCAGCGGCTACGGCTTCCACGTGGCCAGCATCGCCCAGCGCGACGCCGAGCTCCGGCCGCAAGAACTCGGCAGCTTCGGCCGCTGCTCCAGCGGTTTTACCTCACAGCCCGGGCCCCCCCTCGGCCCCAAGGGGCAGCCCCCCGCCGCCGGCATCCCCCTCAAGAGCCCCGGCACCCACGGGCAGCTACATTATTTGGAGTTCCAGGCGAACCGGGCCGAGTCCTGGCCTTCCCCGGAGAAGAGCTTTGCAGGTGCTACCTACGGGATCTCGGTGCAGAAGCCCGGCTCTTTCTCCGAGGGTGGCAAAGGGGCCGTGCACGGCCTGGGGGCTTTGCCGTGCCCGCTGTCCTTCCAGCTGGGCAAGGAGCCGTTCCACAGCAATGCAGGCAGCCAGGAGTTCCTCGATGTGGGAATGGCCACCAGCGCCCAGCTGGCTCCCGCTGCCTTCTCCTTCCACTCGTCCCCTCAGAAGTGGCCGGAGGAGCTGAGTGGGGGCTCCTACGAGAGTTTGTCCCCCGAGGGGAGGCTGTACGGGCTGCCTGCACCCCCAGCGCCCTTCCTGCGCCCGCCAGCGCCGCCAGCCCTGCACCACGGCCCCTTGTCCTGCTGCAAGGGCAGGGCGGAGCATCCCGCCGACCCCTCTGGTGCTCTCCCGTCGTCTGGTGCTATCGACCAAAACACAAGCACTTTCCAAGAGAACCAAGCTGTTTTCCCGTCTAGTTTACACTCGCCTCCCGTGCCGCAGCCGGTGGGGAAGAGGCAAGGCTCGGCCAAGGACGGTGTGCCCAGCGCTCGGCTGCTGGTGCAGAGCAGCCCCCTGAGAAGGACAGCGCCACCAAAGTCCCTGTCCCAAGTGCACTTTCAGAGCAAGGCCTATTGCAGCTCCCCCGCGGGAGCCGTGCCTTTCGAGACGAGCGTTCCCACTACGGCACCCACCCACCCCAGGCTTGTGCAAGCTTGGGAAGGTGCCACGAAGGCGTTTTCTCCCATGGACCAGAATTCAGCACCTTATTCAAACCCTGTTGGAAACCAGTTCTCATTCGAGTGCCAGTCTGGCCCCGAGCAGAGGCAGCACAGGCAGAAAAATGCCAGGCTGCCTTGGCAGCAGATGCACCTCCCTTCTGCAATGCCCGGTGCCAACAGGCTGGAGCTGTCGAGACACATCAGCAGCCAGAAGCTCCCCTTCCCCCCGGGCACGTCGGACTGGCAGGGCAGCGGGAAAGCCCAGAAAGGGCCCCCCATAAGCAATTCTCCAGGGTACCACAGCAAAAAGCTGTTATCGGGAGAGAGCCTCCAGAGGGGAGATCCCAGCGTGACGGGAGCTTTCTCCTTTGACAGTGGGAAGGAGCCAGGGTCTCCTGCCTGTGACTCGAGAAGCAAAGCCCTGTTCTACAGTGTGGCTCAAGCAGCTCCTCCTCCTCCTCCCCCCTCAAGAAGCTCGTCAGGCTCAGGGCTGGTTCTGCCACCATCAGCTTTGGTGGCTGCCTCCCCTGGTGAGTCCCCTCTGCCGTCCCCTGTCCCCAACCCCACGTGTGGCAGCACCTGCTCGTCGCTGTCCCCCATGTCCAGCAGCCCACTCAACCCCGCCTTCGAGGACAGCCAGATGTCCGGAGCGCTGACGCCCTCGCCCTTCTTCCAGCACCCCTGCCACGCCAAGGATGCCAGCAAAGCCTTCCACCCCTCCGAGGTTCTGAGCCCCAGCTCGCTTCATTACCACCCCCCGGACTCTGTCAAGTCCTTCAGCTTCCCTGCGGACGCTCTGAAAGACGACAGCCTCCTGAAGTGTGCCCCGGGCAGCCCGTTCCACAAACCGGGCGGGGACGTGGCCGAAGGATGCTCGGAGGGGCTGGACGGGGAGCAGCCTCCGCCCCCCTACTCCTCCCATCACCTGCTGGCCACCTCCCTGAGCAGTGCCAGCCTGGACCAGCTGGACGTGCTGCTGACCTGCAGGCAGTGTGACCAGAACTACAGCAACCTGTCCTCCTTCCTGCAGCACCGCCAGTTCTGTGCCTCCCACCCCGCTGCCCAGGCAGAGCCCAAGGACGCTCCCCGTGCGGCCGAGGGGCGCAAAGCGCTGCCCCCAGAGCCCCCCAAAGCCCCCAGCCTGGCGCTCTCTCCTGACCCCCAGGGACTGTTGGCGTTAAACAAGAGTGATGACTTCTTGCTGGACGGGGAAGGCAAAAGCGAAGGCAAGGAGGATGCTCTGAAGGGCAGCCTCTTCCACGGCCTGGCCGGCAGCTCCCTCCCGCTCAGCGCCTCCGACCTGGACATCGACGATGCCAAGCTGGACAGCCTGATCACCGAGGCCCTCAACGGGCTGGGCTACCAGTCAGACAACCCCGAGATCGACAGCAGCTTCATCGACGTGTTCGCTGACGAGGAGCTGCCGGGCGCGAAGGCGGCGGGCGGGGGGATGGCACACAAGGAGAGCAAATGCAAGCAGGCAGGGGAGGAGAAGGCAGCAGGAGAGGCCAAGGCCCTTTGTGAAGATGGGGAGCAGGTGAACAGAGGGGCAGGAAAGCAGCACCTTCACAAAGGGAGGGTGGCACGGAGGGTGGCACCGCAGGATCCCGCGGCAGAAGGGGCAGAGAGGACGGCCAGGCTGAGGGCAGGCAGGAAGAGCAGCATCCCACCAGCCACCACCTGCAGCCAAAAGCATCCCAGGAAACTCAGCCCGATGAAGAGCGAGGCGGGGCCAGGCAATGCCACCAAGAGCCCCAAGCCACCGCGCTTCTCCATGAAGGACGTGAGGAAGCGGAAGCCCCGGAGCGGGACGTGGAGCAAGGAGCTCATCCACAAGATCGTGCAGCAGAAGAACAAGCTGCACAAACTGCAGGTGAAGAGCAGCAAACAGGCCCAGCTCCCCCAGGCCACCCAGAGGCCGCCGGCAGCCAGCACGGAGGGCGGGCTGCGGGAATACGACTACGTGTCCGACTCGGATGAGGAGGGGGCAGAGTGCAGCAAGCCCCGGGGCAGGAGGAAGCGTGGCACGGGATTCATGGGGAGGAGCAAGTACAGCTTCAGCAAGAAACGCTTGGGAAGGAGTGAGAGAGGCAGAGAGAAAGACCCAGCCTGGAGCTACAGCCAGAAGAGGGAGGAGGGGGATGTCCCGAATCAGGAGGATGCTGAGAAAGAAGATTGTGCTGCCAGAGCCCGACGGCGGAGCAGCCACTCATCTGCTGGCAGCAACCACAGCGTGCCCAGAGAGATGGGCATGAGCCCAGCCAAGGGTGGCACCCAGAGGAGGAGGCGCTCGGGCAGCCCAGTCCGTGTGCCAAGGACTCCCCTCAGCCCTCCCCAGGACAGCAGCCCAAAGACGAGCCAGGAGAGCAAAGAGGACATTCCCAGGGGGAGCAGGAGGTTTGGCTCAGCCAAAGCTTTGCTGGCAGGCCCCAGGACACGGCCGAGTACAGAACCAGATGTTGCTGCCATGGACTGTGCCAAGGAGGAGCCGCCACTGCAGCCCCAGGAAAGGCAAATGCCCAGCACGGGCACCCCAGGCAGGAGCCCTGCCAGCTTCTCCTCCAAGGAGGGGGTGGAAGAGCCAGGAGGAGCAGCAAAGCTCCCAGATGAACCCACCATGCAGGCTCAGGGCTCTCCTGAGCTCACCATGGACCACCAGAGACACCAGTTCGCCCCTTTCCCAAGTGAAGGGCTGAAATACCAGACAGAGGAGGTGATTGCTCCAGCCCACAGCGGTAACAAATCCAGTCCTGGCCGTGGGAATGCCCCCAGCTCAGAAGCAGAAATCAAGTACACAAAGGGACAGGGGCTGTGTGACAGCCAGAAGGATTATCCCACACCAGCTCCCACCTTCGGGGGGGACGCAGTGGGAATGATGCTCACTGCCAAGGCCCCCGATCCGTATGTCAGCAGTGACAACGCATTTTTTGACCCCAAAGGCCTTCCTGGTCACTATGACAATGACAACCTGTTCCCAAAGCCGCCAGCCCTGGGCTCGTCCCACGTGGACAACATGTACCTGTGCCGGGACGACATCAGCGCCAGCCCCTTCCAGCAGAAACACCCCAGCATCTCCCCTTTTGCCACGGAAATGCCGCAGGGCAAAGCGTCCTCCCCTCTCAGCTTTGACTCCTCGTCCATTTTCGGGGAGCTGCCCGTGCCTGAGTTCGACCCCTACGAGAGCAAGGACGGGTATGTGACAACGTTCCCCTGTCCCGGGAGCGCCTCCCGCAAGGCGCTGCCCTTCGAGCAGCCCTACCCGCCCTTCCTGCCCGAGAAAGACTGGCCCCTCATGGAGGAGCTGCCAGAAGACATGACTCAGTTCCACAGCCTCTCCCTGGAGAAGCCACCAGCCAAGAAATTCCCCGAGGAAGGCGCTGTCCCCAGCAGCCAGCTGCCGCTGCCTGACAGGATGGCGGATTACGGCGTGGCTTTCATGAGCAGCATTTCAGACGACGAGCTGGAGATCAAGCGCTTGGTCACGGAGCTGGAAAGCCAACTGCAAACCAAGCTGGACCCCGAGGTGCCCATCAGCCTCCAGAAAGCCGAGCCAAACGTGGCTGTGCAGCCGCCAGCGCAGGGCGCCGAGCGGTTCCCGGCGCTGCCGGCACAGCCAGAGGCAGCCCAGGAGAAAGGGATGTTTTTGGCAGGTGAGCTGGGCAGAGAGAGCCTTTGTGCTGGGGAGAGGCTGGCAGGGGACAAGCCGGGCGTGGTGACCACCCGTGAGGACTATGAGAGACCCAGGGAGCCCTGGCTGGAGCTGGGCTCGCTGGAAACAGGGATGTGCGTCCCAGCCCCGCTGGCCACAAAACATTTCTGCTCCAAAGACAGCAGTGAGCAGCTCCAGGGAACTGCAGCCACTGAGGAAAGAGACCTCAGGGAGATGGAAAATGGATCTTCTTCCCAAAGTCTACCTGGCTCAAGCACAACTGAGCAAACAGAGGCTCCCATCTACAGCGACCCTGTGACAAAAAGCCCTCCTGTTGTCACCAACTCTGTGTTCCCCAAGACCTTCGATGCAGCAGAAGCAGCCAAAGACCCCCTGCCATCCCTGCCACGCCAGTGTGGTGCCAAGGGCTTCCCTGGGCTGGGGAGAGAAGACACTGATCCTGCACAGCTGGAGAAGTTTGATGCCAATCTTCCAAAGCCTAAGCCTCAATTCAGTTTCCAGCAGGGTCCTACCCCAGCCTTGGATCTCACCTTTTCACCTCACGTCAAAGAGGTCCCAGATACAGAAGAAAAACCCTTAAGCAGGACTGAGCCCCCCAAAACAGTGAAAGATGCTGTGGATCTCCAAGGGAGTGGTGGTGGGCCTGTGCTGGTGGAGGAAACAGAGGAGAGGAAGAGTCCCAACACCTCCGAAAGCCCTGGATGCAGTGACAAAGCCAGCGAGCCCAAAGCGCTGCTGTTTGAGATGCTGAGCGTGCCCGAGGAGAGCGACCACCCTTCCCAGGAGATGCTGGTGGCACCCCAGGAGACCTCTGCCAACCCTCTGCAGCAGCTGCAGCTCTTCGTCGCCCGCACGGTGAAGAACAACGAGGAGGAGCTGCTGATGCCGTGCTTCCCTGGGCTGCTGGCCCCCAGCCACCCCTCTGCCACCAGCCACGGCCAGGTGGAGCACCAGGAGCAGAGCAGCAGTGCCTTGGAAGGGGAGGATCAGCCCCAAGGGGAAGGGGAGGCTGGGAATATCGCTGCTCCAGGGGAAGAGGGGCTTTCTCCCAGTGGATGCGAGCAGCTGGAGCCGTTGGATGCAGAGGGTTCTCACCGTGCAAAACAATCCACAGCGGCAAAGCCGGAGCTGCAAAATAATGTAACAGAGCTGCAGCACTTAGCAAATGAAGCCCCGGAGCCCAGGGACATTAATATCCCTGCAGATGGTGTTTCCCAGGAGCGAAATGACCTCTCAGCACCCAGCAGCACCGCGCTGACCTCGCTGCCAGGGCAGGCGAGGAAAGCTGAGCAGCTCAGGGAAGAGCAGGAGGGAGATAACGGCACGACGACCTTGGCATTTAGGAAACATGAGCAATCCCACCCCAGCCGTGGTTTGCTCGAGGAAGAAACGCTGGGCAGGGAGGAGGGAGAGAGGCTGGAGAGGAGTGGGGTGGGGAAGGGGGCACAGTGCCTGGGCAGTGCTCCCACGAGTCCTGTCAGCCCCCTTGGTCCCTCTGAGGGGGATCTCCACCAGGATCCCAGCCTGGGGACGGAGATGAAAGGCAGCACAGTCAGTGCAGATGTTCCCAGAGAAGGGAATGGCAAACTGTCCCTCAATGGCTGTCACTACCAGGGTGAATCTCCAGCCAGCCTGCTCTTGCCAGCCAAATATTCCAACCTCAAATGCTTGCAGAGCAGTGGGGACGACAGGGGAGAGGCCCCCAACTTTGGCACTCAGCTCTCGGCTGAGAAGAAACACGGCTCCTCCCTGCCTGCGACACCGAGCTCATTTGTCACAAAGAGTTGTCCTCCCGAGGCCAGCAGCCATCACAGCCATCACACCGTGAGCCCAGCAGAGCAGGGGGCGTGGGAAAGGGCTCCCACCCTCCCTCCCTCGCTGCATCACTGCCGGGCAGTGCCCATGGAAGCGGCTGAGGAGCATCCTCATCCCCTCCCTGATGGAGTTTTGGGTAGCTACGAATCACCTGGAAGAGAGGGGACAGTGAGACCCTGCACTCTGCTGCATGGTGAGGGTCTGGTGGGCTCTGCCTTGGAGATGGGTGGTCCCCAGGAGGCTCCTGGGAAGGACTGTCCTCTGCCCTGCTCACCACCTTTCCACCAAAAGGCTGTTGGGAAAGAGGTGCCCGAAAACGCCGGTGCTGTGCTGCCAAATTTTAAAGAAAAGCAAGGATGTGCCACCACAGACACAGTCGTTAACTGCACCCCTCCAGAAAGCCAGGATTATCCAACCCAGCCCACAGCAGATCTTCTGCCCATGGAAGAAAGGGAGCTCAACCCGAACCAAGAGAACAAGCTTGAAAACTGCTCCCATGTCAGGAATAAGCATCAGACTGAACCAGAGGCTTTGTCCAATGGTTTTGCTGTTCAGGACATGTCAGCTGCCATCAGCAGAGGTCTTACAAGGGTTGGAGACCTTGATCCTGCTGAATTAAATGGCCATGAGTTTTCAGGGGCAGCAGAAGTGAGACTTGGTGTTTCCAAAACCACAGAGAGTGAAGGAAAGAGTTTAAAAGGGGAGAAATCCAAAAGCCATGGGACTGCAGAAGCTGCAGAAGGAGAGGACCACACACCCAGCAGTACTCCAGACCCATCCCCAAATGAACTCCACAAAGCAAAAAAGCCCAATGGACTCCCGGTGACCTGTGACATTTGTTCAGCCACTTTCCGGTCCAAGCCCGGCCTGACCAGGCACAAAGCTGTCAAGCACCAGGTGAAGAATGGTGGTTTGCCACAGCCCAGCAAGACTCCCAGGTCCCCTCTGGTTCCTGCACACGAGACAGCAAAAGCAGCCCAAAAAGTGCCCGGGAGGAGCCTGAAGGCATCAGTCAAAGACAAAACCTGCAGCTCAGAGATGAGCGTTGAACACATTCCCAAGAAAATGCTGCCAGAGCTGGAGAAAGGGCCCAGCTCGCAGATGCAGGAGGTGGTGAGCAGAGTGCTCAGCGACCTCAGCGTGATCTCCCTGGAGGTGTCCCAGGAGCTGCAGCGCACACGGGTCCTGCACAGGGAGGCCAGGGCGAAGGGCACGAGGGCATCCGGAGAGGCAGCGTCCAGGAGGCTGGATTCAGCGTGGCAGGTCAGGAAAGGAGAAAAGGGCAGAAGGAGCCAAAGCAAAGATCTTGGAGAGGAGAACAGCAGCTCTGAGAAGCAGCTCAACAGGAAAGTGAGGCGAAGGAAAGCGAAGGTGTTTCCCAGGAGGAATGAGCCCTGTGAGCTGGAGAAGAACACAGGTCCTGCTGCCCTCAGCTCCAGCCTGCCCGGGATCGTGGAGGGCTCGCACGAGCCAGATGGCTGCATCCCCACAGAGCAGCAAAACAGGACCAGCACAGCCCAGCTCTCCCAAAAAACCAAAGAGTCCTCTTGTGCAGAAGACCTGGACAGCAGGATGGGCTCCCTAAAGGAGATGGTCAGCAAGGAGACAGCCACGGGCACGGCCACCTGTGCTGGGGAGGTGGAGGATCCAGATGCAGTGGAGGACACCCAGGCTGGCAAGAAATGGATTAGTGGGTTTGTGAAGCAAGTGGCAAAGGGATGGGGCAGGGTGGGCACAGAGCAGCATCGCGGCGCTGATGGCACAGAGGATGTGAATGCTGGGACAGGGGACAGTCCTGCGGCAGGCAGTGACACCAGGAACTGGAGCAGCGCCCCGCAGGGTCCCACAGCTCCTGCCGAAGGGGCTGTGCTGCTGGAGAACCACGATTTGGGAACCTCCCGAAATGTTTCTGGGCGTGGTGCTCCGCAGACCCCGCCGGGGAGCAGCCCTCCTCCCGCAGAGCCGCAGCGCTGGGGGAAGGCAGATGTGGCAGCGGGCAGGGAGCACAGCGAAAGCGCGGCCACCTCCGAGCTCCAGAGCTTGTTCGACGACGACTCCACGTTCTCCCAGCTGTTCCCCAGGGACGAGCAGGGTGCCCGCAGGAAGTGCACGCGGGTGTACGGCAAGCGCAGCAAGAAACCCAAACCTGCCCCCGGGGGCAGCCTGCAGCCAGCGGGGGCCATCGACCTCCTCACCATCCGCCTGTCCTCCGAGCTCAGCGACACCAGCTCCCTCTGCGTCACCAGCGAGGAGCCTTGCGACTACCAGACCATCTCCGTGGACGACGCCCTGATGCTGAACATGTGTCACGGCAGCAAGGCAAAGAGCGGAGATGCTGCTCCCGACGGATCTGACAGCATCGAGCTGAGGTTGGACCAGGAGGTGACCGACCAAGGGAAGGAGGACATTGACCTGGAGGACAACATGCTGACATTCCTGTGCCAAAACAGCCACGCAGACAACGTCCCCAGCCTGAACATCTGGGGCAGCCTGGAGAAGGAGGGGGAAAGCCTCTCTGCCGAGGACATGTTTGAGCCTCTGATGGACCTGGAGGATGAGCACTCGCTCCAAGAAGTGAGCTCTGAACCCCCCGACCTGGCAGAGGAGTCCTGCAATGCCAAGGATAACGGGGATTCGGACTCGCCCGAATTCCACACCATCGACATTGAGATGCTGAATGCAAAGCTGAAAATGAGAGACGTGTGCTTCTTCAGCCCTTGCCAGGATCTTCCTGGCCACGGCGAGGACAACGCTGGGAGTTTGAAGCCGAAGTCGGGCAAGCACAGGAGCAAGCTGGAAGACGGGAAACTGGGGAAAAACCGCGGGGAGATAACAATCAAAACCAAAGACAAGCAGTACAAATGCAAAGTGTGCTTCCAGTGGTTCCTGACCTTGGGCGAGCTGGACTTCCACAAGCTCTCCCACAACCCTTCCCCTCCTCCCACCTGCTACATGTGCGTGCAGCGCAAGTTCAGCTCCCGGGAGCAGCTGCGGGACCACCTGCAGGAGAAGCACGCGCGGAACAAGGCGGGGCTGTGGGCGTGCGGGATGTGCCTGAAGGAGATCTCGGACGTGTGGATGTACAACGAGCACCTGCGCGAGCACGCCACGCAGTTCGCGCGCAAGGGCCAGGCGCAGAAGTCGGTGATGGGGCTGCCCGGCTGCTTCGGGGAGGACAGCGCTGCTGTCACCCACTTCCTCAACACCATCATGTATCGGAAACACGGCAGGTCCTCCCGGCACGGTGACCCCAATGGGCGGAACGGGGTCAGCAGGGAGAGCAAGAGCCCCAAGGAGGTGCCGCCCCCTGAGGAGAAGGTGATGAGAGACCCCGTGGAAAGCAACGTCAAAGTGAAGCCACCTGCAGCCAGCTCCTCCAAAGCATCCTCCAGCCCGTCTCCGGAGCACACAGCAAGAGGTGAAAACGCCCCAAAATCTGTCCCCATGCACCCAGACTGCAAGGATCCTTCCCGGGACTGCCATCACTGCGGCAAGCAGTTCCCCAAACCCTTCAAGCTCCAGCGGCACTTGGTCGTGCACAGCTTGCAGAAGATTTACCTGTGCCACAAGTGCCCCATGTTCTACCAGGAGACCAAAGAGCTGCGGAGCCACCTGAGCCAGGAGCACGGCGTGCTGGAGGAGCAGGAGATCAAGCACACCACCCTGTACGCCTGCGAGCTCTGCGCCGACGTCATGCACGTCATCAAGAAGTCCTTCATCTGCAGCATGTGCAACTACACCTTCTCCAAGAAGGAGCAGTACGACCGGCACATGGAGAAGCACCTGGCGGGCAGCAGCAAGACTTTCAAATTCCGAGGGGTTATGAGGCCTGGAGCTGCCTGCAGGGAGGGTAGGGAGAAGGTGAAGGAGGATGGGTCTCTCCGGGAGGGAATGCCACCCAGCAAGAAGAGGAAGGTGGCTCACCATGGCAGCTCAATCCCACACAGGTCACCGGTCCAGCTGCACCCCACAAATGACCTTCAGCTGGTAGAAGCTGGAAGCCCCAGCCTGCAGGTTCCCGCTGACTCCTTCCCAACAGCACCTGCTGAGCTGGGAGAGCCCCAACCCTCTGGGAAAGCAGAAGTCCTGGTGGGTGACTTCTCGGAGCTCCTGGCAGAGATGGAGAAGTCCCCATTTGACCCCCTGCCACCACCGCCCTGCCTGTCCCCATCTCTGCCAGCGGCTGCTGCGGGCAGCCACGAGCTCGGCCACATCGCTGGGCTGTCCATGGAGGAGCTGGAGAAAGGAGCCTTTGATGGGAAACCACTTCCTTTCTTGGACTCGCCCGAGTTTCCCGTGGAGCTCGCTGGCTTGGCTTGTCACCAGGACACCAACCAAAAACTGTCCCCTCCCCTCCTGACCCAGAAACGTGGCTGTGCCGATGCCCATAAAAAAACAACTGCAGGCAACAAGGATGAGTACAGGGCCTGCATCCTGGAAAATCCCGGCGCAGACACCAACGCCGCGGATGAGATCCCTTTCCTCCAGCTTGCCAAGAAGGTCTCAGAGCTTCCTTCCCCTAAAGCAGAGTCTCCACAAACCACAGAGACCCAGAAATGGGGCAACCCCAGCGCCAGTGATGCCTCTGCCTGGGAAGGTGCAGCTAAACCCACGTCTCCAGAAGGTGCCCACCAGCCCCTGCCCCCAAAGGACAAGAGAGCATCACCCACACCCAACAGAGCTGCCAAAGATTCAGCACCACCAAAGAAGGGTAGTGAGGCTGCTCCCAGTGCAGGCAGCACCGAGGAGGGTCAGCAGCCCATCTCAGGGAAGGAGAAATCCGTGCCTGAGGCTAAGGACAGCAGCACTAACGCCAAGGACCAAGGCGGCAACCCAGGCAGATCCAGCGGCCACCAGCCCAGGGGTGAGGTGGCCAGCAACACCGCGAGGCACGGCCATGCGGAGCCAGGCAGAGCCTCCAGCAAGCTGCACCCCAAGAGGAGGAAAGAACACAAATCCTTGAGCCACCGGAGCAGCTCCGGCTCCCGGGAGAACATGGAAGGAGACGGGAAGAAGAAGAAAACGCGGCCAGCGTGCCCGGCGAGGAGCGAGAGCGCGGCTGAGCTCAAACGGGGCAGCTGGAGCAACGCCGAGGGTCCCGCGCTGGCCCCTGGCAGACAGAGGGACACGCACTGCAGCCAGCTGGGAGCCAAGCCCAGAGCCGGCCCCCAGCTGAAGAAGATGGTCCTGGACCCTTACAACCAGAAGAAAGGGGAGCTGCGCCACGCCAACGGGGACGTGAAGCGCAGGAAAGCCATTCTGGGCAAGAGCCTCCACCAGGTGCTGGCCAAGGGGCCGGCGCCGTCCCCGCGTGGCTCGTGGCACGGCCCCCGCGGCACCAAGGCGGCCAACCCGGCCAGCTACCGCAGCGCCGAGTCCCAGAACAACCTGCTCAGCCAACTCTTTGGGCAAAAATTAACCAGCTTTAAAATCCCTTTAAGAAGAGATACTTCAGAGTAATTTATGGAGGCGACTTATGGTGATCCTCAGCTGCTTTCATGGGGTTTGCAAGGGAAAAATTATCAAAGCATTAAATTCGTTTGTGTAGCATGATTTCTCTGTCTAGCTTAAATGAACTTGCACTGCAGCCTCTGTGAAATAGTTTGCTTTGTGTCTACTAATCTACTTTAATTCACCTGATTTATCATGCAAATGCTAGAACTTTGATGTTGCTGATGATTTTCATGAACTGAAATTGTAATCGCTTTGGGCAGACTGAATCGTCGAGAGCAATTGCTTTATTGCAGAAGTGCTGAGGTTATAAGGATACTTGCAAATCTCAGACCCTTTTGAGTCTGTGTCTGTGTTATCTTTGTACAAAGTACTTGAAGAGATGAACT
>JAODHX010000721.1:1583723-1594963 GCA_027576295.1 Cossypha polioptera | reverse complement strand
TGGGGCCCATCAGCTGCAGGGTCAGTTCTGAATAGATTTGAGGTCCATCACCTGTGTCAGTTCTGTATGGATTTGGGGGTCCATCACTTATGGGGTCAGTTCTGAATGGATTTTGGGGTTTGGCACCTGCAGAGTCAGTTCTGAATGGATTTGGGGTCCATCACCTGTGGGGTCAGTTCTGTATAGGTTTGGGGGTCCATCACCTGTGTCAGTTCTGAACAGGTTTGGGAGTCCATCACTTATGCGGTCAGTTCTGGATGGGGTTGGGATCCATCACTTATGGGGTCAGTTCTGGATGGGTTTGGGGCCCATCAGCTGCAGGGTCAGTTCTGAATAGATTTGAGGTCCATCACCTGTGTCAGTTCTGTATGGATTTGGGAGTCCATCACTTATAGGGTCGGTTCTGGATGAGTTTGGGGTTTGGCACCTGCAGAGTCAGTTCTGGATGGATTTGGAGGTCCATCACTTGCAGGGTCAGTTCTGGATGAGTTTGGGGTTTGGCACCTGTGGGGTCAGTTCTAAATAGGTTTGAGGTCCATCACCTGTGTCAGTTCTGAACAGGTTTGGAGTCCATCACTTATGGGGTCAGTTCTGAATGGATTTTGGGATTTGGCACCTGCAGGGTCAGTTCTGAATGGATTTGGGGTCCACCACCTGCAGGGTCAGTTCTGGGGTGGATTTGGGGTCCATCACCCATGGGATCAGTTCCCAGGTGAGTCTCCTCAGAACTCCAGGGTGTGAATTCTTTCTTCCTAAGGTTTGCTTGAATTCAGGGAAAGGGTCCCAGTTTATCAGGACAGCTCTTTGCCAAAGTACTGATCCAAAATCAGTCTTCTGAGTGGGATTATCCCAAATCCTGCTGGATCCAGGTACAGCCCTGCTGGTTGTCTCTTGCTGAGGCCCTGAGAACTCAAACTCAGCATTTGCTGGGGGAGAGCTACAGGAAGGAGACATAGGAAAAAAATCCAACAGCAGCTGCTTTTCCCTTCAGGACCCCAATACAAATCCATGGGGAATATTCTTCTATAGCTTTTCTTCTCCAGCTCCTGGAAATGCCTCTCACCACCAAACTGACCCCACAGGGCAGCTGGGTTTGGGGAATTAAAGGGTTCCCTGGGCATCCTCCACCTCAGAGCTCCCTGAGAATGGCAGAGAAATGATTTTGGTTAATTAACTCTGTTAGCAACTGGAATTCCAATCAGGACAGGGTCATCCTTTCAGTGTTCCCTGTTTCCCCTCTCCTGGATCCTGAGGAATTTGATTTCCTGCTCCTGCTGTTGCTGCTCTTCCATGCTTTTCCCTCTGTTGGTTCCTGCCCTTGGTTTCTGCTTTGCCTCTGTTTTTGCAGTTCTTTGTTCCCTGAATCTTTTTGTGCTGCCTTTCTCTCCTCACCTGTCCTGTCAGCACTATTCCCATTCACTCTCCTCACCCCCCTCATTGTTCCTGCCTGCACTTAGACCCTGCTCCAGAACTTTTCTGCTCTGCTTTAACCCCTGGGTTTCATGGAGCTGATTCACAGGAGCTGTTTGCATTTTAGGAAGTGGATTTTATCCTTTTATCCCAAAGATTTCAGCCTGAAGGAAAGAGCCTCATCTCTTCTTTCCTTCCCATCCCTCCTGTGACTTCCCCTAGGGCTACAAAAGGGACAGAAATTGGGAATGCACTTGGTTTCTCATATCCATGAAAATTTGTAGAACTTTAAGGCTAAAATTAATGGCTTTGTCCAGCTCCAGATTTTTGTAGGAACTCAGTTCCTGGCTGGAATTTCTTCCTTTTTAATTTTGCACCTTTTGGTGCTGTTTAATTAACAAAAGAGAAGAAATTTGACCTAATTTTGCAGAAGGTAGAAATTCCTGCTCTGACTCCTCTGGCCTTGTAAAAATTACCTGACAAAAGTGTGAAGTTCAGGATATTATTTAAAATGTATCCTGGGATTCCATGGTGAGGTGGAAGTGGAGTTTTAAAAGCAACTTAAGTAGCAAAAGGCTTTTCTCTCCCTGCCTTTAGTGCTGTTCCAAGGCTGCTTAATCCCAGTGCTTTAAGTTAAAAAATCTTGGATATTGTTAAGCTTTGAGAAAATATATCTTATAAAGGAAGTGAAGCAGGTGAATTTCAGTTTCTGTAGCATCTCCACAAATTTTTCCTCCTCTTTTTAAGGGGGAAATGTGTCATGTTAAATGTTTCTAAGAAGGCTTTAGTGGGAATAAATTGGCACAGTGAGGATGACCAGGAAGGAGGAGGATTCTGTCCCACCTCGTGCAAGCCATGGAACTCTGAGAAATTCAGGAACAGTTCATGCTTCATTCCCTGATTTGAAATATTCCAGAGCCCAGGCTGTGAAACTTCTGACTCAATGATGTGTTGTGGAACTAAAAGCTCCTCATTCTTGGGAAATTCTGCTGCCAGCTCCTCAATTTCTTCCCTGAGAACCTGTGACCTTTGAAGAGCCTTTCAGCTCACTGAGGGATGCCCAAAAACAAGGAAAGATTTTTTTTTTCCTTTTTTTTTTTCCTGAAAATGCCCCTTATTTCTTGCATTTACTCCCAAACCTCCCCATGGAAAGGCTGGTCCAGCTTTTTTTTTTTTCCAGGAGAGTTTTGTGAGCCTGCCTGGAATTCCCAGTGCCCTGTGCTGCTCCAGGCTGCCCCAGACACACAGGAAAGGAATATTTGACACACTTGGAGCAAATTTGAGCCAGTTTTGGAACAGAAATAGTTGTGCAGCTGAGACCAAAGGCAGCTTTGCCTGAATTTTTAAGATTTTTGGAAGATAAAAGGCTGCTCAGTGAGAGGCATTAATACATCCCTGCCTCTTGCCTGAGCTGCAAGTCAAACAAGCTTATCTGAGGCTTAGGAGTTAATTTTTTGCTTTTATAACTGGTTTTGAATCAGGAAGAAACTGGCTCAGTTTTAAGGCATAAAAAAAGGCCAAGTTTATGATAGGGGAGGGTTGAAACCTGGGGGTTTCTGCTCTGCCACTTCTGTCACTGCTGCTTGATTTCAAATATTTCCATGGAGTCATTTTTTCTCAGGTTTTTGTGATATTTGTCTTTATGTTTCTCTTAAGGACAGCAGAAAACAGTTTAAAAAACCCCAAATATTAAAAAAAACCCCAAACAACCCCAAAAAACACCTCAAAAAAAACCAAAAAAACTTCCAAGATTTCAGAAATTTAGGACAAACTGTGATTTGCAGATTAAAAAACCTCCTCAGAAAAACCTCCCACAATTCCAGAGGTTTGGGGCAAATTGTGATTTGTAGTTTAAAAACCATCTCAAAAAAAAGAAGTCCCCACAGAATAAATTGATTTGCAGATTATTTTAACACCTAAAACTGAATTTAAACTTCCTGTTCTGTTCCATCATTAGCCATTTTTCCTTTTAATTTCTACCTCCCAATTTTTTTTTTCCTACTGCTGATTTTACCTGTGGACACCTGGGCTTTATTTTGGGGCATTTCCATGCAGGGTAAGATTGCTGCCAAAATCTGCTTGGTGGGTTTTGGGGAATCTTAGAGCAGCAGCCCAGTGCCTGAATCCAAGAAAATACATCCCAAAAAAACCCCTCCCTGCCTGGATTTTTTTAATTCTTCTCATTTGGGTCATCATTTATTGTGTTTCTTATCATTTCTGCTGGTGGAAATTAATAGGAAATTATTACAACTGCTGGATGCTCTGGATTTTATAAGAGCTGCTGTGGAGGTCAGTGTTTTATATTCCTCACCATCAGAACTTGTTTCCTCCCATCCCTCTAAAGGTCTCCATGTCAAACACAAAAAGCCATTTGCTTCACTTAAATACCTTTTTTTTATTTTTTTTATTTTTTTGGTGCTGCTTATTTGCAAGAAAACAGAAAACAAATTTCCTGAGTCCACGTGTCCCCCTGGCAGCTTTGATATTTCTGGTGGCCTCTCCAGGCTGACCTTTGTGTTCACACAAAGTCACTTCTCAGGCACTTGGGCAATTAAAAATTAAAATCCCCTGCTCTGAACTGGCTCTTCAAGCCAATAATAATTTGTGCAGGAATTTATGAGCTCAGCATCAGGCTTGATGTGCTCAATAAAGGAGATAATTTGCTTCAGATCCATCCTGGGGAACTGCTTGGAGCAACTTCTGTCTTTTCATTTGGGTTTGACCTTGTCAGGGAAATCAAAACTTTGCTGGTGAGCAAGACCCAGCTTCAGTGTGCACAGGGACCAGAGGGGCTGGGAGGAAACTCAAAATGTGAATTTTCTGCTGCTCTGGGCCCTGCTGATGTTGAGCTCACCTCGTGTTTATCAATTAACTGCTCCCACCCTGAGGGCTTGGGGAGAGCACAGTCAGTGCTAAAACACAGCTTAAGGTGCTTCTGGGGATGGTTTGAGTTCATTTTCTGGTTTTAACTCCTCTGCAGCATTTTCTGGGGTGGGACTTTGATCTTGGGAGTTTGCAGCAAATTCTGTTCATTGCCAGAAGATTTTGGGGGTTCAGGTGCTGGGAAAGCTCAATTTGCTTTACTTGGGTTAGTGTTTGGTGTGTCTGTGGTGGGAAATGACTTTTCCTGTTCAAAACCAGTTGGACAAACAGGGAAAAGTGTCAAGAAAAGGTGAAACAGCAGCTTAATAAAAGATGAATAAATTCTGGATAGCTGGGTGTGTTTCAAGGAGCAACATTGTCTGACATTTGTAGCATTTCTGCTCCAAGGGTTTTAAAAATAACAGGTGAAACTCTGATCGTTTATGCCAGGGTTTTGTGGCACCACTGAATGAACTTGCAGAGAGCAGCTGGAGTAAAACATGGGGCACATTAAAATAAAGGTGATTTATAATTCTCTAACTTTTCTTCAGGCTGTTTAGAGCTTTTGTGTGGGTGTGACCCAGTCAGCTCAGCCAGTTCCAGTCAGGCACTTCTATAATTTATGGGAGGTTTTTGTTTCTGGAGTAAGAGAAATTAATGTATGGCCCAGGTTTTTTCCCTGCTTTGCACTTTGCCCTTTTCTGGTGTATTTATTTGATTTATTCTTGGCAGACATGAGATTTTTATGTGTCCCAACCACATGTTTAGACATCTTCTAGAAAAGTCTCAGTGCAGGCAGCTGGATCTGCTGCTTTGAAGGAATTTTGGGATCTTTGCTGAAGGTTCTGCCCCCTCAGGTGAGACCCCACGTGCAGAGCTGCCCCAGCACAGTGAGAGAGGATGCTCCAGGATGGTCCCAGGGGTGGAGCAGCTCTGCTGGGAGAGCTGGGATTGTCCAGCCTGGAGAGGAAAAGCTTTGGGGTGATCTCAGTGTGGCCTTGCAGGGCCTGAAGGAGCTGCAGGAAGGATGGAGAAGGAGTGAGGCTGAAGGAATGCAGGGATGGGTGGGATTTGGGGAAGGAATTGTTCCCTGGGAGGGTGGGCAGGCCCTGGCTGCCCAGAGAAGCTGTGGCTGCTCCTGGATCCCTGGAAGTGTCCAGGGCAGGTTGGACATTGGGGTTTGGAGCACCCTGGGATAGTGGAAGGTGTCTCTACCACGGCAGGGGTGGAATGGGATCTTTATGATCAATCCCAGCCTAAAGCAGTCTGGGATTCTGTGAAATTCCAACCTCAAGCTCTGCCATTGTTCATGAAGGGCAGCACATCCAGTCTGGAACAATACTGGAATCAGTTCTTGGTGCAGTTTAAACTCTGAATTTGCCTCTTGAAGGATCTCTGAGAAACCATATTCCTGAATTTATGGAATCCCAGACTGGTTTGGCTTGGAGGAGACCTTAAATCTCCTCTCATCCCAAACCTGTGCCGTGGGCTCACTGGACTGGGTTCCTCAGGGAATTCTCCAGGAATTCCAAGAACCTTTCTTGAGGAAGCAAAGCACGGGAGAAGGAGTTCCTCCAGGGTGAGTCTTGCCTGGTTTCCCATTGTGCTGCCCATAACCAGAGGTGTTCTCTGCCCTGCAGACTCTCGGGGACTGATGGACGTTTCCGACAGCCCGGAGCAAAACCCCTGCTCTCCTGAGGAAGAGGAGCAGCAGCTCTCTGATGAGGAGGCGCTGAAGGAGAGCGGCTCAGAGCGGGAACTCGATGGGGAGGGGGGCCAGGGGAGCCTCCTGGGCGAGGAGGAGGAGGCAGGCAGGGCCCTGAGCCGGGGGGAAGAGGAGAACCACTCGGATGAGGAGGATCGGCTGAGCGAGGCCAAGTCGCAGGAATCGGACACCAACGAGCAGAGCGTGGAGCTGAAGAGCCCCCAGCCCCACAAGGGAGAGGAGGAAGACAGGACAAATGACCTGGAAGTGTCCTCTGTCACCAGGGAGCTGGATGAGCACGAGCTGGACTATGATGAGGAGGTTCCTGAGGAACCCAGTGCTGCTGCTGCAGAGGAGGATGGGGAGAAAGCTGCTGGGGAGGATGATGAGGAAGAGGAGAAAGGAGATGATGCTCCTGAGGATGAGAAGAAATCCAGCAGCAAAAGTGATGATGAGAAGGACGGGCAGGATCCACTCAAGGAGAAGAAGAAAGAAGAGGATGATGGGGAAATTGATGATGGAGAAATCGATGTAAGTAGGAGGTGGGGGTGGTTCAGAGCTGGTTGCCTCTCCCACTGCAATTCCTTCCTCCTCCTGGTGGGAATATCCATCTCCCCAGGGTGCAGGGAACCCTTTTCCCTGGAGCTGAGGCCAGAGCATGGAACAGGCCCTGATCTCAGGGGCTGAACCAAAACTTTGTGCCAGAGCCATCAAAGTGAGCTTTGTTCCCTCTCAGTGTGGGGAGACTCCAGTGCTTTAAGAAGCTGCCCTGCCTCAGCTCCAGGAGGGCTTGGAGGTGATGCTGGCAGCAAATCCCCTGGACTGGGTGTCCAGGAGCTGTTCAGAGTGAGGGGCTGGTGCTGGAGGGTGGTTGTGGTGCTCCAACCATCAGGTGTGTGGGAACCCTGAGCTGTTCCAGGGGCTCCAGCAGCATCTGGGTGCCTGGAAGGGGAATGGAAGGTGCTGGGATTTCTGAAAAATACCCAAGGCATGGTTTGGGAATGGGGTGAGGGATGTGCAATGTTTCACAGCCCTGAACAAGCCAAGATATTCAGAAAAATCAAAAGTGGGGTTTAGTTTAGTTTAGTTTAAATGCCACCTTTTCTTTCCTTGAATTCTCCCTTTTCTTTAAAGGATCATCTTCTGTGTGTTTTTCACTTTTCATAGTTCATTGACAACTTTAATTGCTTTCAAAAATGCCATAATTTTTCTTCCTTGTGCCCATCCTGACAGGTGATTTTGTTCAACACGTGTTTTCCAAAGGTTTTGTGTATTCCTGAATCAGTTAAAAGAAATTCCAGCATGTTATAGGCAGAAAAAAAATTCCTGGAGTCCTGACTCCATGCCTGCTCCTTGATTAAAATATGAATGCTCTCCTTTGGAGCCTGAGGCATTCTTGGGAGCTCTCCTCACAAAGCAGGAGATGAATCTGTACCCTGGTTTTCATACATTAACTCATAACAGCATTCTCAGCTGCCTGATTCCAAGGAGACCTCCCAGAAATAAATACTTCCCCTTTTGTTGCAGACTTCACACAGCTCTTTAGAAAGCAGCAGAGTGGAGCTGGTTCTCCCATTCATGCAGCACTGAAAGCCAGCCCCAGCTTTGGGGAAAACTTCAAACTCTGCATTTTCTTCTGCTTTCAGCCTCCTGGCATGGAGGGAGGGGAATATTAATGCAAATTTTAATTGGAATATAAGTGCAGGGTTTTAAATCTGAGGAGAGCTCTCTCTCCCTGTCTGGCTCAGGAATGCAGCAGGAGAGGCTCTTCACCCACCTCTCTTTGCTCCTGTGTTTGTCTGCAGCCAAGGATGGCTTTTTTCTTCTTTCCAGCTGCTTAGTGCATCAAAGGAGAGAATTTTCCTCATCTTTTCCACCCAGAAAACCCCTGTTGCCAGGCAGAGGGAAGGCCCATCCAGATGCTCCCTCTTCACATGTTTCACGTGCTGAAAATAAGGACATGGGAACAGAGAGAGGGAAAACCAGGATGTCCTTTAGGATAAAATCCTGATTTCCTGGCCAGATACCTCTCTTTTTTCCCTTGGAGAACAGAAGAAAATGCTGGTACTTGAAAGTTCCAACAACTTTTCTTCTGGAGGTGTTTCATGGCTGTTATTTCTTAATCTTGGAGCAACTTCCAGCCACCAGAATTTATTCCTGGTGTTGCATCCCTGAGGATGAGGCAGAGTTTTGTTTGAGCTGGTTCCCAACTTCAGTGTGGAGCTGAGGAGTAGAAGGGAAGCTGGGGATGACTGAAAAAAATCTGTTGGATTTATCCTAAAAAGTTCATTTGTGAGATTGTCCCTGGAGAGGGACTTTGGACAAAGGGTATGGAGGGATAGAAGGAGGTGGAACTGGCAGGGTTAGGTGAGATATTGGGAAGAAATTCCTCCATGTGTGAGTGGGGAGGCTCTGGCACAGGTTCCCAGAAAAGCTGTGGCTGCCCCTGAATCCCTGGAAGTGCCCAAGGCCAGGCTGGAAGGGGCTTGGAGCAGCCTGGGATGGTGGAAGGAGCTTTTAGAGCCACCTGGAATTTTCTGCCTTCCCCTTGTGCAGGTGCTCCGGGGCATTCCTTATAACCTGACCTTGTTTTTATCCCGTGCTTTTGCCCCAGGGTGGCTCTCAGTGACTGATGGTTGAGCAGATTGGGAAATGTCAGGTCCTGCAGGGAGTGCCCCACATGAAATGTCAGCTTTGTCTGTTCCAGGATGATGACTTGGAAGAAGGGGAAGTTAAAGACCCCAATGACAGGAAAGTGAGGCCACGTCCCACCTGCCGCTTCTTCATGAAAGGTAACCACCCTCTGGGGGAGGGAGGAGCCAAAGCTGCTGCAGTTGGTCCTCTCTGGGCATTTTTTTTTCCTCCATGAAGTTGCTGTCCCATGATAAATTCTGCCCCAGGTGTCCTCAGTGTCACCTTTCTGTTTCTTGGTGGCCAAAGCTGAATTTTCATGGAGCCACTACACAAAAATGGCTTTGCCCTCAGTGTGGTGAGCCTGGAGGAGGGAAATAAAGGGAAATAAAACAGAGAAGCTGTGGCTGCCCCATCCCTGGAAGGCTGCAAGGCCAGGCTGGACAGGGCTTGGAGCAGCCTGGGGTAGTGGAAGGTGTTGGGATTGGAATGGATGAGCTTTAAGGCCCTTCCAGCCCAAAGCACTCCATGGTTCTGCTCCCTGCCTCACTGTTTGTTTGAGATGCACTCTGGTGTTTGGCTCTCAGGTTTCCTGTGAAAGGCAAAGCTCCTAATTAGAAATGTTTGTCATTAACAAATGAGGATCTCATAGGCTTATTCCTGCATTTAATTAGCAGTGTGTGTCCATCCCTCCCTTTTTCCCACTGGAATAAAGTTCTTGGACATTGATCCATCTGTGTCTGGATCTGTTTGTCCCCTCTGGCAGGTGGAGAGTGACAAATATCTCTCCATGTGTGTGAAAATTTACCTGTGGGTACATTTAAATTACCTTGGGTGATTTACCTGTGTAAATCCCAGCCAAGCTGGAGAGGAGAAAAGTCAAACACTTCAAACAAGATGACTCCTGAAAAGATTTTCAATGCCTGCTGGGGATTTTTGTGGTTGTGGGGCTGCAGTGCTGCTGGCTGGTGGGACAGGGATCTAACAGCTGTGTGTTCCCACAGGACACTGCACCTGGGGCATGAACTGTCGCTTTATCCACCCTGGAGTGAACGACAAAGGAAATTACTCCTTGATCTCCAAACCTGAGCCCTTCTCCCCCAATGGTGCCCCTCCCATGGGCCCTCACCCGCTGATGCCAGCCAACCCCTGGGTATGGAATCCCTGCTGTGGCTTTGTGGCTCCTGCACCACCCCTGGGAGTGTTCAAAGTGGGCTTTTGGAGAACCTGGTCTAGTGGAAAGCGGCTCTTCAAGGTCCCTTCCCACCCAAACCATTGCACAATTGTGTGATTTTTTTTTTTTTTTTTTTGAGCTAATATCTCAGCAAAATCCAACCCACAGTTGGATGTGTGATTTTTAAATGGTGATCTTGGAGTTGCCAGTAGAGGGGGGTAATTTTCCATGGTTTGCATCTCTGGGGTAACTCTGAGGTAGCTTTACAAAGCCCAGCTTTGCTGTTTAAAATAACTCAAGTGTCTTCTCCTGCTCTCACCTTTCCAACAGGGAGGCCCAGTGGTTGATGAAATCTTACCTCCACCTCCTCCAGACCCTCCAACAGAAAGTGCCTGGGAGAGGGGACTCCGGCATGCTAAAGAGGTGAATTCCTTCCTCAGGGAATTGCTGCCTGCCTCCAAAATCCACTGGAAAAGCTCTTTTTGGAGCACAAGTGTCTTGCTCTTTCTCTATTCCTTTTGCCTTTTAACCTGTTAATTGTGTTTTGTTGTACATCACAATTGTCAGACAGCCAAGAGGAGCTCAAATCCACATTGGGGGGGTTTATATTTTAAAAATAATGGGAATTTGTGGTCTTCAAGTCCAGCCCTCCACAAAGCAAAGCTTTAAGTTAATCCAGTTTCCCTCCTTTCAGTACCTGTTTGTGATCTCTGAAGGGAGGGGAAACTTCTATTTCCTGCTGTTCTGAGCTGCTGGAATATGGAATTAATCAGGAAAAGTCCAGTACCCTGCACATTCTGAGGGAAGAAGGTGCTCTAGAGGGCAGGATTTTTAATATTAAAATTTCTCCCTGCCCCAGGAGAGGCGAATTTTTAATATTAAAATTTCTCCCTGCCCCAGGAGAGGCGAATTTTTAATATTACCATTTCTCCCTTCGCTCCTCACGCTGTTTTTCACGCTCTTCCAGGTATTAAAAAAAGCAACTATGAGGAAAGAGCAGGAGCCTGACTTTGAGGAGAAGAGATTCACTGTGACCATTGGGGAGGACGAGAGGGAATTCGACAAGGAGAACGAGTTTTTCCGGGACTGGAATTATCGCATCACCAGAGACGTCCGGGACCCCGCGTAAGGGACCCTGCTGCCCCTGCTCCAGGGATGGCTGGCTGGGAGTGGGTGGCAGTCTTGGGACAAGCTCAGGTGCTCTGTACAAGCTGGTCTTAAAGGTACAGTTTAATGTAAGGGCGTGGGTAGAGTCCTGCCAAGAGCTGCCAGCTGCAGCTCAGAGCAGGACGGTGAGAGAGGGAGGGGAAATAAGAGTGAGAGCAAGAATAAGAGAAAGTAAGGAAGTAAGGGGTAAGAAAGTAAGAGAGAGTAAGAGAGGGATTTTCCCGTTTACAATACAATAAATCTTCTTCTATGTTGAATATTCTAATTTCCACTAACTAATCTAACACAAGA
>JAODHX010000721.1:1550072-1564610 GCA_027576295.1 Cossypha polioptera | reverse complement strand
CCAGCGTGTGGCTCTCCCAAGCTCCCCCAGAACCCCCAGCCCTTATTCAAAGGCCTCAACAAAGCCAACCTCTGTCATAGGAGAGATTTCCAAAGGGGAATTTCAAGCAGGGGCTGGCACAGAGCAGGACTGACAGGGAGTTATTAAACACAGTGGGTGGGAGCTGGTTGATACCACTGGGAGAACTGGGATTGTGGAGGTTTGACAGAGCCTGGGAGCGTTGGAATGAGGCTTGGAAACCAACAGTGTAAAATAAGATAAAAACCACTTTTTAGAAAGAAACTCCCTGAATATGAGAGCCTCAAGGTGCAAACTGGATCCATTTCCTTTAAATGCCCTGAAAGAGGGGGGAAGTATCCAGGAGGAATGAGGAACACGTTAAATTGGAGATAGACATCTAAAAGCCAGAGCCCTCCTGAAGCAGATTTTCCTGCTGGGATCACTGCACCCAGTCAGGTGATCTGTCAGGGGATTGTCCAGGGAAAGGCACAAAGTACATGGAAGCAGTTCCCTAAAAGGATGGAAGATCAGTAATTACACAAAGGGAGGCTTATTAAGGATGCAAAGAGAGCAGCACCAGGATCCTCCCTAAAAGAAAAGGGGGGTTTGAGGAGAGGCTGTAAATCCTGACAGTTCCTCAAGGAGAGGCTGGTGGGGTTTGGAGCAGAACTTGGGAAGAACATCTTTGGAAACAAGACCTTGGGGGCTTTTGGGGAAGCTCTGAAGTTGGATATTTCTTTTGAGGAAGCTCTGAAGTTTAATATTTCTCTTCCAGGTCCTCTTCTCGTTCATCCACCTACTCTGGGTCCGGCTCCTCCCGCTCGCGCTCCAGATCCTCCTCCTACAGCTCCTACTCCAGTCGCTCCTCCAGGCACAGCTCTTTCTCAGGCAGCAGGTCCAGGTAGTGCCTCCTGGGACTGGGAGCCAGTGCTGGGATGGTTTCCAAATTCTCCCTGGCAGCTCCTTTTTGCTCTGTTAAAATGAACCTTTCCAAGCGCTTGGCTGAGCGAGGCTGTGGCTGTTGGATGAAGGAGATCTGTCAGCCACCCCCTCCTGTCCCCAGTGCTCCCTCCCACGGGTGCTGTGCTGTTGTGGCTGGGCTCTTTCCCATGCCTGTGGTGGATTAACATTCCCATCATTTGCATTTTCTGGTTGGAAGAAGTTCAGCAGCATCTCTTTTCTGTGGCGTTGGAATTTCTGTTTCAAGAGGCAAATCCCGTTTCTTTATTAAAGTAGTTGTGTCTTGTGATAGTCCTGACACTTCAAAGTAGCAACCCAGTGTCCCAGGCTGATTAAGATTTATTCCTCTGCAACTTCCTTGCCCCTGCAGACAGTTTCCCAAGCCTGGAATATCCATAGTAGGAGAACTGGCTCCTTAGGTAGGAGCTGAAGCCACACAGGCACCCAGAGCAGCTCCCAGAGGTGATGGCAGAGCACACACTGTCACTGCTGGGACTGCTGTCTCCTAGGAAAAGCTGATTCCTTTTGGGAAGCAGAATGAGCTTCCCCATCCCTCCATCAGTGTGGGTGACACCCTTGGCTGCTCTCCCTGAGGTGGCAGAGTGAGCTCAGTGTCCCCAGTGTCACACAGGGGTCAGGCTGCTGAGGCACTGGGGGTGAATCACCCCAACAGCAGCACGTGCTGAGCTCAGGGGCTCAGGAAACTGCTCCTGCCCTTGATTGTCACCTTTGGGATGCACCCCTTAATGCTGCTCCTTGTGTTCCAGAAATTACAGATCAGTGTTAAGTTTAGGTGTATTTTTTATCTTTCTCCCAAGTTGCTTTTGGTTTTGTTGCTGTTTAAAGGATGAGCTCCTCTAGGAGTTAACAGGATATAAAGTGATGAACATAAAACTCAAAATCCTGCTTATTTTCCTGTGTGTTCTCCCTAAGGGGTGAATGGAGAGGATGGAGGCAGCCTCAGGTGTTGCTGTGGAATACCTGGAGTGCCTCTCTTCCTGCTGATCCTATTTTTGATTCTGTTTCCTACTTTTCCCACTGTCTGATGACAGAAGTTGACTTTTGTTGCACAAATATAAAAGCAGGATAAGCTCAGGACAGGTTCCTGGGGAGGGGAGAGTGGTGGCTGAATGCCCTGAGAGGCAGGAACAGCTCCTGCCATCCCAGAGGCTGAGCTGAGTGATGTCTCCTTCCTTTCCAGGTCAAGGTCCTTCTCTTCTTCTCCCTCTCCTTCTCCAACACCATCTCCTCACAAGCCACTGGCCAAGGCTAAAGGGGAGTTATTGCCTCCTCCTGGGAAAGGGTAAGGATCCATCTTCCTCTGGATACCTCTGACCTTCAGGGGCCTCAAGCTGAAGGAATGCAGGATTAGATGGAATATTGGGAAGGAGTTGTTCCTGTGAGGGTGGGGAGGCCCTGGGTCCCTGGAAGTGTCCAGGGCTGGATGGGGCTGGGAGCAGCCTGGCATGGTGGAAGGTGTCCCATGGCAGGGAGTGGAACAGGATCTTTGAGGTCCCTTCCCATCCAAATCCTCATTCTGGGTTTCTAAACCTGACTGAGTTTAAGAAAGAAATGAAAGATGCAAAGTGCAACCTTTATTGAAGAGTTTTTAGCTTGGCAAATTTAATTCAATAATGACACTTTTACTTATTAAATTCAAGTATCCTTAAATATTACCTGTATGCAGTGTTTCAACACATGATTTACTGCTGCAACATTCTGTGTGTGCAGATATATTTGTATAATCTGAATATACCTAATAGGAGCTATAAGAAAGTTTAAATTCCTTCCTCTGCTGTGACTTTGGTTAATCCACAGCTTCAGAATAAAGAAATTGTTCAACCTCATCAACTTTTCACCCTGGAGACAGATGAAACCAGGACTGGAGCTCTCTGCAGCTGGGTTTGGCACATTCTGACAGCCCTGCTGCTCTTTTAAATTCCTGAAATTGCTATTTCACAAACCCTGCAGTGGCAAATTATGGGGCCGTTGGAGGGTGACACAACACCATAGTGATGTCACCTCTTCTGAGCTGACCTGCAAATAAATGACACCGTGGGAATCCCCCAGAATTCTCCAGAATTTAGGACAATCCCCTTTGCCACAATTCTTGTCCCTTGTTATCCTGCCTTTTGGGGTTTTTCCCCTCCACTTGGCCCTGCAGTGGTGTCTGCTCCCTCCCAGTGCTGCTGGGATAAAAATGATGGAATTAAATGGATGAGAAACAACATTTCCACCCATTCTGCTTCAGGAGTTAATTTACAAGTGAAATATCTCCAAAATTGGCTGTTGTACAGTAATTTGTCTCTGAAAAGATGAATTGATTGAGAATATGGGGAGCAAATCCCTTCAGGGAAATCTGTGGTGTTTGTGTTTTGGTGAAGCAGCCAAGTGTTTGTAGCTACAGGAATCACATCAGGGCCAGGTTGGATGGGATAGAGGAAGGTGTCCCATGGAATGGAGAGGAGTGGGGTGATTTTTAAGGTTCCTTCCAGCCCAAACTATTCCAGAATTCCATCATCTCTAGAATATTAAACAACAAACCCGAGCACAGCATTTCTGGGGATGTCCCTGCTCTGTGCTCACCCTCTGGGATCACACACTTGAAAATTGTCTTTTTTTACCCAGGGAAAAATCTGTGAAGAAACTCACTGCCCTCCCAGTCCCTCAGCCACTCACAAAAATTCCAGCAGCAGCCCCAGAGGCAGCCAAGGCAGGGGATAATCGGGAAGCCAGGAGGAAGGAACGTCAGACAAGGACTCCACCCAGGAGGTGAGAGAGCTGGGGGCAGGAGGGAGACAGAAAATCCCAGGTTTCTGTCTCCTGGAAGATCCAGCAAATCCCAGAGTGCTGGAGTTAAGGGAGAAATCCATCTCCTGGGGCAGGGAGAAAAGGGGAAGAGAGCTGGGCTGGAATGTTCCTGATGTGCCATGAGTGGCTCCTGCCTGTGGAGCTGGGGGGAGGATGGAGGGGGTGGAATACAGGAAATGTGGCAAAATCAGGGTGGGAGTGGGGAAAAAAGGCTTTTTTGGGAGCTGCTGCTGTGGAGGTGGCACAGTGAGGAAAAAGGAATGTGTGGGGTCTGCTTGGTCCCAGCACAGAACATCATTCCCAAAAATATTCCCCACCACAGAAAATCATTCCCAGGGATATTCCCCAGCACAGAACATCATTCCCAGGGATGTTCCAGACCACAGAACATCATTCCCAGGGATGTTCCCAGCACAGAACATCATTCCCAGGGATGTTCCCAGCACAGAACATCATTCCCAGGGATGTTCCAGACCACAGAACATCATTCCCAGGGATATCCCCAGCACAGAACATCATTCCCAGCACATAAACTGGGACAGGTGGTGGAAGGGCCGATCACCCCTCAGGGAGGGCTGGTGTCAGTCAGAGGGTGTTGAACAAATCTCTGGTTTTCTCTTGGGGTTTTTTCCCCCCTCTCTCTCATTCCCTTTCCAGTTCTCATTCTGGTGTTGCTGCCTTGCAGGAGGACCATCAGTGGCAGCATCAGTGGCAGTGCCAGCAGCTACAGCGGCTCCAGCTCCCGGTCCAGGTCCTTGTCCCGGTCTCTCTCCAGATCTCATTCCAGATCATCCTCTGCCTCAGTCTCCCACTCTCCCTCTGGGTCAAGGAAATCCAGGTACAGCCCTGAGCCTTTGTGATCTTTATTTAAGAGCAGAGCTTGTGACTGTTGTTCACTGGTTTGGTTTTTATAGTGGAAATTCTCCAGCAGCACAAGCTGCAGGTGCCGGGGAGGTGGGACAAGGTTGGGTTTGTGTTTCACATCCCAAATCCTGAACTGTGATGGGAATACAGTGTTGGAGAGGGCACGGAGTGATAGAACAAGATGTAATGGCCTTAAACTGATAGAGGGGATATTTAGATGTGATATTTGGGGAAAATGTTTCCCTGTGAGGGTGGGGAGGCCCTGGCACAGGTTGCCCAGAGAAGCTGTGGCTGCTCCATCACTGCAAGTGTCCAAGGACAATTTGGACAGGACTTGGGGCAGCCTGGTCTTTTAGGAGGTGTTTGGGTTGCAACTGGATGATCTTTAAGGTTCCCTTCCAGCCCAAACCATTCCATGATTCCCTGATATTTCCCATGTGGTTTATTCAAGGAAATAATCCTATCCTGTGTGTCCAAGTACCCATTTAACCTAAATGGTGACCAGAACAACTCCTTCTGGCCAGGGTGATCCCACATCCTCATTAAACTGCAAATGAACAGTTTCAGGCTATGGAGCTTGGCTCTCCTGAGCCTCTCCTGCCTCTGGTTCCTGTGTGTCCTTAGGGGAGATGCTTGGCCTGTCAGGAGAGGTAGGTCAGAAAATCCCTACAAGGCCCAGCTAATGATATTTTTCCTTTGCTGGCAAAGTTGCAGGTCCAGTTCCTTTGTGTTTAGCCCTGAGTGAATAGTTCCAAGTCTGTGGAATGTGTAAACAGCAAACAAACCACTCTCAAGTCATTCCTTCAGGTTTTTTTCACCTCTTCACACAGAGGATTCCCTGAATCCTCACAGCAGAACCTTGAAACACAGCACTTCCCTGGGTGTAAGAGTAGTCCTGTGGTGTAAAACCAGTGGATGGAGCAGGATTTGGCTCTGAGCAGCTGCAAATTCCCATCTGTGAACTCTGTGGAGCTCCGAGGTTGAACATCCGCGTTATTTTACGGAAATCCAGCTTGTTTACTCCGTGCTTGTCACGTTCCTCTGCTCAGCCAGGGGTGATGCAACAGCTTCAGAGAGCACCAGGGCATGGAGGTGGGAAGTGTGAGCACACTGAGGCCTGTGCTGCTGCTGTGGGGAATGCACTGTGTGCCCACAGCAGCTCCAGTGGCCTGGAGGAGTTCCTGGCTCATCCTGGCATGCTGGAACAATCCATGAGAGCTCTCAGAACTCAGCTCCTGGTGCCAGGGGGTAGAGGCTGCAGAGGGTTGGTGTGTGTTGGAGCTGCCACAGCCCCTTCAGTCACCCCATGCAGCTTCCAGCCAGGGAGCCTGGGCCTTGCTGGCAGAGCAGGTCTATGGAACAGGCTGGAGAGGCTGCCTGAATATTCATGGGGTGGGATGGTTTGGCTTGAAAGGGAGCTTAAAGCTCATCCAGTCCAACTCTCTGCCACCTTCCACTAGACCAGGTTGTTCCAACCCTGTCCAGCCTGGCTTGAACCCTTGCCAGGATAGGCCCTGATAGGAGATTTCCACCTTGGAGGCATCTCCCTGTGGTTATCAGTCGTGACAGTGGATGTGTGCCAGCAGCAGAAACCCTGCCAGGGAACCCTTGCCCTGAGCTGTAACACTGACCTGGATGTGCCAGTGCACTCCCTGCTTTCACTCCTTGTTTTCCTGGGCAAACAGTGACCTGTTTACACATTTCCTTAATCCTGGCTATAAATAATCATTACCTTCTAGGCCTGCACCCAACAGCTTTGAGATTTTTCCTACCAGCAGCACCCCAGGACACGACGGCCTTTGCGCGTCACCGCCTTTCGAGCTTCCCACCATCCAAGCAGTCAGAGAAATGCAGAGAGGCCTGGTGGCCTGGCTGGGGGTACTGAGCTGTTGGTTGTTGGCAGGTCCCTGAGCGTGAGCAGCGTCTCCTCCGTGTCCAGTGCCTCGTCCAGCAGCAGCTCCGTGCGCAGCGCCGACTCCGAGGACATGTACGCCGACCTGGCCAGCCCCGTCTCCTCGGCCAGCTCCCGCTCCCCCACCCCGGCCCAGCAGAAGAAAGGTACACACACCTGCCTGCCTGGGCTCCTATTCCTCTGAGGAGTGTTGTAGGAGCAGAGATCCTTCCCTGGGAATGTTTTGGGCTCTGGGAGAATCGTTGAGTTTTTGGAGGAAATTAAAGTCCTCGTCTCTCCATCCCTGTGCCTCAGGTTGTCTCAGCCCTTTTCCTGCCTGGCTCTTCTCCCTCACCCCATTCTCCTTCACCCTTGGAAGGTGACATAAATCTGGACAATTCAGTATCACATTGCTCTTCCTCTGCTCGTTCCAGACCATAGCAGAGTCTGTGGCAAAAGGCTTTTTTCTGTTCCTCTCTGTGAAATGCTGGTTTCCTGAATCCCTTAACCTCAATCCCATGAGCTAACTGCTGTGAGCTTTTCCATCCCCTCCTGCCCAAGGGGAGTACAGGTAAAAGAATCATTGCCAAGTCACCCCTTGTGCTCTCTGCTTTCAACAGGAAAGTCAAAAAAAGAAGACAGTGCTAAAGAGGAGAAGAGGAAACGGGATGTGCCTGCTCAGCTCCTGAAATCAGCCAAGCCCACCCCAGGAAGCAAATCCCAGCAGCCACCCCAGGGCCAGCAGCCCTCGGCCCCCCAGGCACAGCAGGGCGGCTTCAGCGGGCACAAGGAGATCAAACTGACTCTCCTGAACAAGGTGGGACTCCCTGGGCATTCCCTGGTGCCTGGGATTCCCTGCTCCTGGGGGCTCTGGTGGAGGGGAGATGGGATGGATCCTGGTGGGAGGGAGGTGGTTCCTGGCAGGAGGGGAGATGGATTCTGGTGGGAGAGGGATGGATCCCAGCAGGAGAAGGGTGATGGATCCCGGCAGGAGGAGGGTGATGGATCCCAGCAGGAGCAGGGGATGGATCCCGGCAGGAGCAGGGATGGATCCCAGCAGGAGCAGGGATGGATCCCGGCAGGAGCAGGGATGGATCCCGGCAGGAGCAGGGGGATGGATCCCGGCAGGAGCAGGGGATGGATCCTGGCAGGAGCGGGGATGGATCCCGGCAGGAGCAGGGGTGGATCCCGGCAGGAGCAGGGGTGGATCCCGGCAGGAGCAGGGATGGATCCCAGCATCAGGGGAGCTCTGTGCTCAGCACTGTTGGGATGAGCTCAGCCAGGAAGGTCTGGGGCTGCCTGGGAGGGCAGCACACAGAACCAGTCTGGCAGCTCACACCCTGTGCTGGCTTCACTCTGGGGCTGTGTTGGCGGCTGCCCTGGGGCACATTCCTGCTGCAGCTTCAGCCTCTTCCCGGGGCCTCTCCCCCTGGGAGATGCTCTGGGAGCACTTCCTGTGCCACAGCAGGCTGGGAGCAGCCAGGCACAGAGTGCAGGGGGAGAAGGGGCAGTGCCTGGGCTCCTGGGGTGCCCAGCTGGCTCATTCCTCCCCTCTGCTCCCCCAGGGGTTTGCAGATCCCAACCCACAGCACCCGTGGGGTTTGGTGCTGGGGCAGGGTGTTGGCCCCATCACGTGGGCAGGTTCCTGTTTTTGAGATTTTGCCCTGCCAGCCCAAATTCCCCAGCACAGTCTGAGGCTGCAGATTTCTCTACTTCCCTGTGCTCTGACGTGAGGAGGCTTTATCAGAGGCAGGAAGCTGCTCTGGAGGGAGGAGTGTGCAGTGACACATGACAGCCTGGAAAAGGCACGGCTCCACATGCCTCCTTCACACCTGCTATCCCTGGTGCTGCTGGGAAAAAAAAAATCCCAAAAAGCTGCTGTTTTCCTGTTCCTATTCTGAAATTAACCCCAGTGCAGGGGGTTGCTTTTGGCTTCTGGTGGTTGGGAACTAGGTGGGTTCAGGGATGGCTGGGACTGGTGTGTGCAGAGTTTATTGGGAAAGGTGTTTGCAGGAGCCAGGCAGCACATCCCAGGGAATCCCTGGAATCCCAGCTGTGCCTGTTTCCCTCTGCAGAGGGAAGTGGCTGCTCAGCCCTGTTGTTTTAATTCCACTGCAGGCAGCTGACAAAGGAAGCAGGAAGAGATACGAGCCAGCAGACAAAGAGAGGCCAGGCTCTCCTCCAGCCAAACGGGCCAACCTGTCCCCTGACAGAGGTGAGGCATCAGCTCCTGCTCCCCAACAGCTGCAGAGATCCTTTGCAGTCATCCCAAAGCCTCAGAGTGGGATTGCCACCACATAAAGGGGGGGGTGTTGACCATCCTGCTGCCAAACCACAGCAGAGATTGCCACTGTGTGACTCCACTCTGTCCCTGTGAGTTTTCTCCAAAAAAATAACCCCTTGTCTTTGAAGGCATGGAGTTCTCACCTCTACATCCACCCACAGCATCCTGCTCACTGCTGCTGGCCTTGGATGAGGCTGTGGAAATCTGGTTTAGGTTGGATATTAGGGGAATATTTTTTACCCAGAAAGAATTAGAACAAATTCTATCAGAGGGGGATAGAACATCCCTGAAAGTGTTCAAAAAACGTGGATGTGGCACTTGAGGACAGGGTTAGTGGTGACTGTGGTGGTGCTGGGCTAAAGGTTGGATTGGATGATCCTGGAGATCTCTTCAGCCCTCTGACATTCCAGGATTCCGAGTCACAGGAGTTTCCTTTGGTGCATCCCGGAGTTTTCCCAGCCCCGTGTCCTGGGGGAGCTGTCCCTGCTTGGAAAGGCTGGGCTGCAGGGATGCAATCCCTGCCTGCATCAGCCAGCCTGGGAAATGAGCTGATTGCCCCACTCTGGTGACACAACCCTCTCTGCCCTGGATGTTTAGAAAGAGCTGGGCTTTCCAAGTGTTCTCCTGGGCCTCAGTCCTCCCCCAGCAGCAGGAGCAGCTGGGAAAAGCGAGCTGGCAGCCCCAGCCAGGGAGCTCAGTGCCCCCCTGCAGCCTCTGCTGTGGCTGCCAGGAGGCAGAGGGGCTGTGGGGGCACTTGGCAGCCAGAGGTGGCCGCTGGTGACGTTGGGGCTGCCACGTGATGTTGTTTTCCCTGGTGGCTCAGCTGTAGGTGGATCTTGTTGACTCTGGGTGCCAGCCAGCAGAAGGTCTGTGCTAATAACCTGCAACGTTCACCTCCTGCAAGGGCAGCCTGCAAGGGACTGCCCCGGGTTGAAGTTCACTGGGGTCTGGTTCACACACAGGTGGCAGGGCCAGGCCAGCACAGTTCCTGCAGAGACATCAATGTCACCTCTGCTTTTTGTTCCAAAGCAATTTTTAAGCTGTAGCAAATCATAGCAGCACAGATGGGTTTGGGATGGAAGGGACCAAACAGCAGGGACACCTTCCACTATCCCAGGTGGCTCCAAGCCCCATCCAGCCTGGCCTTGAGCACTTGCAGGGATGGGGAGTCCAAGCTCCAATGGGAAAGGTGCTCTGGGACTGAGCCCCTCGACATCCCAGCACCAAACTGGTCAGTGCTGGTGGCCCCAGTGTGTCACCTGCTCTGTCACCTGCACCTGTGGGCTGGCTCAGGGATGCAGAGGGATGCCCTGGCACACCCAGGGGCTGCTGCACCTTTGCTGCTGCAGCTGAGGTCAGTGCAGGGTGGCAGCTGCACAGGTGGAATTCCCTCTCAGTCCTGGGGTAACCCAGCTGCTCCCCAGCATCCCCGAGTGCCCAGGGCAGCTCTCCTGGGGCAGGGCCTGGCAGGTGAGTGCTGAACAAACACGGGGGTGCTGCTGCCTCGGGGGAGGCCCCGCTGGCTCCGAAAGCAGCAGAGCTGCCCTCACCTGTCACTGCTGGAGCCAGTACACCCTGTGACCTGCCAGGGCAGAGCCAGCAGCTCTGCAGGCACAGGGTGCCATGGAACAGCCTAACTCCAGCAGCTGGAGGGTGAGGAAAGCCAGAGGAAGGTGATGTGTACAGGTGAATGTGGGGCACAGCCCTGCCTGGCTTCTCTGCTCCCCCTGACATGCACACTGTGAGTTCTTTCCACCTGCTGCTGGTCTTGACATTTTTTTGGCACAATCTGCAGGAGGGGGGTGACCTGTGCCTTGGTGGCAAGCAGGACAATGAAGGAATGTCCTTTTGCTCTCTCCCCCCAGGCTCTCGTGATAGGAAGGCGACGGGGAGACTCTCATCCCCCAAACAGGAGCGGCAGCGGGGCCAGAACCCAAAACCTTCCCCTGCACAGGCAGACAGGTGAGTGCTGCTGCTTCTGCTGGGCCTCCCACCCCTCCAGGGGCTCCAGCCCTGCTCCTCCAGGGGCTCCAGGCTCTCCAGCCCTGCTCCCAGGCTCTCCCAGGCCAGCAGCTCCACTTGCCATGGAGCACAGCACGAGGAAGAACGCCGAGCTGCCTGGGCAGCTGCCAGGGGTGCCAGGGCTTGGTGCAGAGCCTCTGGCTGGGCCATTCCAGCTGGGAGAAGGGCAGGAGAGCCAAGTGGGTCAGGAGTGAGCTCAGCCAGTGCCTCTGCAGCTCGTTAGCACAGTGTTGATGAGCAGAGTGCAACCCCTTCCCCTCTGCCCAGCTCCTTCCAGTGCCTGGTTCCCCTTTTCCCAGCCTGGCACAGCCTCAGCTGCTCCCCTGGATGCTGTGACAGACTCACAGCAGTGCCAGCCCTGGCTTTGCACCCTCCCATGCAGGTGGAGGTGACCAGCTCAGCCAAATGCCTGGCAGGCAACGTCCCAGTGCAGGACTGGGGCTCTGTGGAGCCTCTCCAAGGATCTCTGTAAGCAAACATCACAGGGAAGGGTTTGGAGGATTTGGGATTGAGGGGCTGCTCTCCCCTCTGGGTCTCACAGGGAGCTGCTCACAGCAGCTGGCACTGAGTTTAATCCTGGGAATCCCCATGGAATAGCTGATTTTTTACTGTTTCAACCAGTTTTCAACCCAAAGCCTCCAACCCACCTTCTCCTGGAGCCAGGTGTTAGATGTGGCATTTCCTGATACTTTAGCTTAGCTCAGAAATTTGGGAAAAATCCTTCCCCTGTGAGGATGGGGAAGCCCTGACACAGAGTGCCCAGAGAAACTGGATCCTTGGAAATATCCAAAGCCAGCTTGGAGCAGTGTGGGCTAGTGAAAGGTGTTCCTGCCCAGGGAAAGAAGGGATGAGTTTGAAGGGATGAGTTTGAAGGGATGATTTTTGAAAAGATGATTTCTGAGAGATGCTTTTTTAAGAGATGGTTTTTAAGAGATGATTTTTAGGAGGTGATTTTTGAAGAGGTGATTTTTGAAGAGATGAGTTTGAAGGGATGAGTTTGAAGGGATGAATTTGAAGAGATGTGTTTGAAGGGATGAGTTTGAAGGGATGATTTTTGAAGAGATGATTTCTGAGAGATGGTTTTTAAGAGATGGTTTTTAAGAGATGATTTTTAGGAGGTGATTTTTGAGAGATGATTTTTAAGAGATGATTTTTAAGACTTTTTACCTTCCCCACACAAATCCCACCATCCCAGCCTGGTTTTTAGCGTGGATTCCCACAGAACCTTTGGGATATCCCCAACCTCTCTCTCTCTCTCTCTCCCTGCAGGAAACGCCAGCTGTCCCCTCAATCCAAGAGCTCCAGCAAAGTGACGAGTGTGCCAGGCAAGGGCTCAGAGCAGGGCCCTGCAGCTGCCAAGGGCAGCAAGTCCAGCACCCTGTCCCGGCGGGAGGAGCTCCTCAAGCAGCTCAAGGCGGTGGAAGACGCCATCGCCCGCAAAAGGGCCAAAATCCCAGGAAAAGTATAGTGGGCCGTGCCCCCTTAGTGACTGTTGATGTTTTTATAAATAGTGGAGAAAGGAAAAAAAAACAACAAAACAAAAAAAAAGCGGCCACTTTGGGATTTTGCAGTTCCTCGTCTTCATTTTTTTTTTTTTTTTTTTTTTTTTTTTACGGCCGCCGTTATTTTTAAAAAACCCACCGGCGCGAAACGGGAAAAAAAAAATAAAAAATTAAGGAAGTTTTTGTCCAGCCCCGTGGCAAAATGGCTCTGGGAAGGCTCCAGAGCCGTGTGATCTGTGCACAGAGGACTCCTGCCGTGCCCCTCCCCTCTTTGCTAGCCTCCAGGTGTATTCTAGTTAGCCCTGCTGTGTGGTGAGTGTCTTCAGCAATGCAGTTCTAGTCCCGTGTGCAGAGAGAGCCAAAAACTGCTGTGAACTGCTGGCAGCACCCCTCCTCCTCCTCCTCCAGGAAAAACAGATTATATATATATATATATTCCTGCCTCAGTCCCCCCTCAGGAATGACCTGTCGTTTCTTTGGAGCAGGGGATTGGTTCAGTTGATTTTCCCAGGAGCCCTGCAGGTGTTGTGGGCATGTCTGTCTGCCAGGAGGGTCGTTCTTCCTTTCATTTTTCCTGTTTTGTTTTATGTTGTTTTGTTTCTTTTTTTTTCTTTTTTTTTTTTTTTTTTTTTTTTTTTGGAGGGATCTCCCTGAAATAAAATATTTTGATAACCAATTTCACCTTTTCCTGCTGTTCTCTGCATCTCCCTTGCCTTGGGGGAGGGGGAGTCTTCCCCCTCACTTTGGGGGTTTTTGGGGCTCTGTGGAGCTGCAGGAGCTGCTCTGTTTGCTGGGGGGGCACCCAGTGTGAAACCAGTATCCCACTGGTGTGTGACTGGGGGGCTCTGCCCTGCCTGGCATCATCAGGGGGTCCCTCTGATCAATCCCCCCAGTTTAGGGAGCAATGTTTGGGGGTCCCAATGGATTTCCCAAGCTCCTTGTAACCAGTATCCTGCTGGTGTGAAGGGTTACTGGGGGATCATTTGGGGTTACTCTGCTTGCCCTTCTCATTTAGAGAACAATTTCTGGGGTCCCATTCCCTGGGATTCCCCATCCTCCAGCCCTGCTCCTTACTCCCAGTATGGAACCAGTCTCCTACTGGTGTGAAGTGTTACTGGGGGATAATTTGAGTACCTCTGCCAGACCCCTCCCATTTAGAGAACAATTTCTGGGGTCTCTGGGATTTCCTATCCCCTGCAATTCCCCATCCTCCAGCCCTGCTCCTTATTCCCAGTATGGAACCAGCATCTTACTGGTGTGAAGGGTTACTGGGGGGGGACATACTCTGCCAGACCTCTCCCATTTAGAGAACAATTTTTGAGGTCTCTGGGATTTCCTATCCCCTGGAATTCCCCATCCTCCAGCCCTGCTCCTTACTCCCAGTATGGAACCAGTCTCCTACTGGTGTAGGATAATTTGGGTACATCTGGCAGACTCCTCCCGTTTAGAGAACAATTTTTGGGGTCCCATCCCCTGGGATTCCCCATCCTCCAGCTCTGCTCCTTACTCCCAGTATGGAACCAGTCTCCTCCTGGTGTGAAGTGTTACTGGGGGATAATTTGGGTACATCTGCCAGACCCCTCCCATTTAGAGAACAATTTTTGGGGTCCCATCCCCTGGGATTCCCCATCCTCCAGCCCTGCTCCTTACTCCCAGTACGAAAGCAGCATCCCAGCGCTGCTGTCAGAGTTCACTGGGCCATCCTGGAGGGATGGTGGCAGCCCTTGAGCCCTTCCCAGCGTTGCCCAATTCGGGATTTCTGCCCGGGAGTGCGATGGTGATCTCACGGCGCCGGTGACGCAACAGGGCACGGCCTGGGGGATGCCCAGGTGTCACCAGGACAGCCCGGACACCCCTGCCCTGCTCCTGCCGCAATCCCGGAGGTGTGAGGCTCGCTATTCCCGGCCGGCACACGTGCGGGGAGGGAGAAGGAAGTGCCGGCCCGCGGGGAGGAGGAAGGAACCTGGAGCTGGAGTTTCCAGGTGTGTGCACATCACCTGCCCGGCCCTATAAAAAGGCGGCGGCGGCTGCAGAGCTGCCACTCGGCCGCTTCATCCCTGCGGCTGCACTTCCCAAAGGAGCACCCCCCCAAAAAAAACCAAAATTTTAACGCGTTCCCTTCCCCAAATTTGGGCGTGTTTCCTGCCACCCGCCCCCACCCCTAAATTCTGGCGTGGTGCCTTCGACACCTGGCTGATGGTAAC
>JAODHX010000721.1:1517652-1529076 GCA_027576295.1 Cossypha polioptera | reverse complement strand
TGAGCCCCAGTGTGCCCCCAGTGAGCCCCAGTGCACCCCCAGTGTATCCCAGTTCCCCCAGTGCACCTCCAGTGTGTCCCAGTGCACCCCCAGTGTGCCCCCAGTGTACCCCAGTGTGCCCCAGTTCTGACATCCAGTGTATCCCTGTTCCCCCAGTGTGCCCCAGTGTCCCCAGTGAGTTCCCAGTGTGTCCCAGTGTGCCCTAGTTCTGACATCCAGTGTATCCCAGTTCCCCCAGTGTGCCCCAGTGAGCTCCCAGTGTGCCCCAGTGTACCCAGTGAGCTTCCAGTGCACCCCCAGTGTATCCCAGTTCCCCCAGTGTGCCCCAGTGTGCCCCAGTGAGTTCCCAGTGAGCTCCCAGTGTATCTAGTGCACTTCCAGTGCGCCCCAGTTCTGACATCCAGTGTATCCCAGTTCCCCCAGTACACCCCCAGTTCCCCCAGTATATCCCAGTTTCCCCAGTTCCCCCCGCGTGTCCATGGCAGGGCAATGACCCCCCGGCAGTTTCGGGGTGTCCCCGCAGCTCCCCGGGATTGTTCCTGCGGGGGCGGGTGACTCATTTGGGCAGAAATGACAAATTTTGGGGGCGTTTGGGGCTGGTTCCAGGAGTGGGCGGCGCCACCGGCTCCGGTTCGGGGTGCGGGGCTGGGGTCCCGTCCTGACCCCCCAAAATTGGGGTGCAGTGCTCTGCCCGGGGTTCACCCGGGGGGTTCTGTCCCTGCCTTGTCCCTTTTCCAGAATTCGGGTGCCCCAAACCCTCCCCCGGCTCCCGAGCCTGCCCAGGGTCACTGGGCTGCCGTGAAGGCTTCTCCTTCCTCCTCCTCTTCCTCCTTTTCCCCCTTCTCCTTCCTCCTCCTCTTTCTCCTTTCCCCCTTCTCCTTCCGAAGTGCCCGAGCCCCTCCGCTCGCCCAGCCCCGAGCCCCCGAGCCCCCCGCACTCACTGAGCCCGGCGGCGAGCGCCTGCTCGTTGGCCCACATGGCCCACTCGATCTGCCCCATGGCCCGCGGCGGGACCGGCCGAACCGAGCGCCTTCGGCTACTCCCGGCTCCGCTCGGCTCGGCCCGAGCGGGTTCGGCTGCTCTCGGTTCGGCTCAGCCCGGAGGGTTCGGCACGGCTCGGCTCAGCCCGAGCGGGTCCCGCTCGTCCCGATGGGGTTCGCGCTGCTTTGCCCGGTGCGCTCGGCTGGTCCCGGTCCCGCTGGGCCCGGCCCGTCCCGGTTCGGCTCCGCTCGGCCGGTCCCGACCCGGAAGGCAGCAGGCCACGCCCCCTTCGTGTTGACCACGCCCCCTTCCACAGGCCGCGCCCCCGCGGCGACACAGCGGGGACATGGGACATGGGGGTGACAGGGATGGCACCGAGGGACAGGGTCAGCCCGAACCGGGGCGACGGGATCAGCCCCAGGGACAACGCGGGCCATGCGGGGGGACAGGCGACGAGATCCCAGCAAGAGACAGGGACAGGGGCCATGCGGGGGGACAGGATCTGTCCCAGCAGCTGGGACATCTGAGGGATGGGGACAGCATGTGGGCAAGGGACAGGGATGTGGGATGTGCAAGGCACAGGGGCCTTGTGGAAGGACAGGACCAGTGACAACTTGGGGGCATATGGGACAGGAGATGCCCCACAAGGGAAACAGGGGTCATGTGGGGTGACAGGGCTGTGCAGAGGAACAAGATTAACCCCAGGGACTGTCCCCATCTCCTGTCCCCTCCCAGCACTACACGCAGAAGCCAATACCCCAAAACAGCACTGGAAACAGGAACCCTCTATTTCCTTACAAAAGATTAAAAAACCAGCCCTGGGGTCACATCCTGCCCCAGGGCTGGGGACAGCTTTGCAGCAGGCCTGGCTCAGGGTCCTGAGGCCCACTGGTGGCACCAGCAGAGTCCTTTCAGTGTGTCCAGGCTGTCCCAGAGTGTCACCAGGGTCAGGCACGGCTCCGGGGCAGCCCATCCGCTCCCAGCAGGTGCTGGCTGGGATCATCCACGAGCTGGGGACCAGGGCCAGGCTGTGGGGCAGGACACGGGTCAGGGACTCCAGGGAACCCCACTGCCTGCAGGGCTCCCCCTGCTCTGAACCCCAAAACGTCACCCCACGGGTGGTGGCAGTGGGAATATGGCCAGAAATGGGGTCCTGCACACCCCCCTGGGGATGGGGACAGGGATGGGGTCCTGGACTCCCCTGGCAACAGCAGTAAGGTCCCTCCACCCCCTTGGGGACAGGGATGGGGTCAAACCCCCCAGAGAGGCCGTGTCCCCCCAGTCCCACTCCCCCCAGCTCCTCACCTTGGTGTGCAGGATGTACTGGACAGCCCCTGGCACAGGCTCGGTGACCACGGCGGCCACCAGCTCCTGTGACAGCGTGGCCGAGCCCACGGGCAGCCCCCGGACAAACCTGTGGCACAGCAAATGGGTCACTCCCCGTGTCCCCAGCACCCCCCCAAGCCCCCCCAGTAAGAAGTGAGGCTCCCTTACTGGTCCCCGTTGGTGGCAGGGGGGAAGCTGCGCCTCACCACCTCCACAAACTCGGCCACGGTGTCGGCCAGCGCGAAGATGACGGCGTTGGGGCCGGCGTCGAAGGTGTAGGCGACCTGTGGTGGCATTGTGGGCACGTGGGGACCTGGGGAAGGGCCACCACGGTGCTGTGACACCCCCGGGGCCCCGCTGGTACCTTGGTGTGGCCGTGGTGGGCGTTGTAGCGATGCGCCAGCGCGATGATCTGGCGCGACAGGTCGGTGAGGTAGAAGATGGGCGGGAAGGTGTCGAGGCAGGTGGCGTGGAACTGGTTGCTGTCCCTCATGGCCAGCTGGCCAAAGCCCTCAAAGTCCCGCTCCTGGATGTGCCTCATCATCTGGGCCAGGCGCTCGGGGACCACCGACTCTGCTCGGTGCTGCCACAGCAGGGGGGTCACATCAGCTCAGTGACACCCACAGCAGGTGGATCCTGGTCACCCCAAACCAGTGACACCCACAGCAGGTGGGTCCTGGTCACCCCAAACCAGTGACACCCACAGCAGGTGGATCCTGGTCACCCCAAACCAGTGACACCCACAGCAGGCAGGTTGTGGCCCCCCCAAGTTCAGTGACATCCATGGCAGGATGGTCACAGTTACCCCAATTCAGTGACATCCACAACAGGTGGGTTGTGGTCACCCCGAATTTGGTGATACCCACAGCAGGAAGGTCACTGTACCCCCAGTTTGGTGACACTCACAGCACCATGACCCTTTGGGTGTCACTGCACACCCTCCAGCCCCATTCCAAGGGGAAGGGGACCCTGTCCCTGCCCATGTCCCCCTACCTTCAGCAGGGGACTGGTCTCCACACTGGTCTGCATCCCCACCGTGCTGCCCACCGGCTTCTTCTCCCCACTGACCTGGGGGACACACACAGTGGGACACGGCTCCTCCTGACCCCTCGAGTCCCAAATCCCAGCCAAATCCCCTGCCAGCCCCTCACCACCAGGACGAGGACACGGAGCTCCGGCCAGTGCGTCTCGGGGGCCACCTGGAGGGCGAGGCTGTCGGTGCCATCGGGGCGTTCCCCGCGCTGCCACTGCACAAAGCCGCCGAACATGCTGCGACAGGCGCTGCCCGAGCCCCGCCTGGCCACCTCGGACAGCTCCTCCTCCAGCCCATAGAGCCGCGCCAGCGCCGACACTGCGGGGACAGGCAGAGGGCACACCGCTGTCACCGCTCCCAGTGCCACCACAGAGCTGGGCCAGCATCAACATTGTGGGGACAGGCAGAGGGCACACCGCTGTCACCGCTCCCAGTGCCACCACAGAGCTGGGACAGGCAGAGGGGACACCCCTGTCACCCCTCCCAGTGCCACCACAGAGCTGACACTACGAGGACAGGCAGAGGGGACACTCCTGTCACCGCTCCCAGTGCCACCACAGAGCCAGGCCAGCTGGAGCACAGAGGGGACACCTCTGTCACCTCTCCTGCTGCCACCACAGAGCTGGGCCAGCCAGTGCACAGAGAGGACACCCCTGTCACCCCCTCCCAGCGCTCTCCATGCCACACTGCCACAGGCAGAGGACAGGTCACAGCGAGGGGACACCCCAGTGTCACCCCAGCCCCATGCCCGGCCCCACAGCACGCACCCAGGCAGGCGTAGCCGGCGGCAGACGAGGCGAGCCCGGCGGCCGTGGGGAAGTTGTTCTCGGAGGCGATGTGGATTTTGTAGGAAAGGCTGAGAGCAGCTGTGTCCTCTCCACCCCCGCGGCGCTTGCGGGCCAGGCGCCGCACTGGGGGGGACAGCAGGGTCAGGGGACACTGGGGACAGCGGGGACACCCGCGGGAGGGGGACGCTCACCCTCGCGCAGACACGCCTGCACCCGCGGGTGCCCCACGTCCGCCTCCTTCCCGTTGAGCCACAGCCGGTCCTCGGTGAAATCGCGGCTGGCAGCCGCTGTCGTGGTGGTCTTGAGCTGTGGGGACAAGGGAGGGGGCTCAGCACCCCCAGATCCGAAAGCTGACCCTGATCCTGATCCTAAAGCTGATGCTGACCCACCTGGTCCTGGTGCAGCGTCACGCTCAGGGAGGAGTTGATGGGCAGGATGAGGTCGGTGTCACGCTTGCCCCCTGCAAGAGAGCACGGCATGGCACGGCTTGGAATGGCATGGCTAGAAATGGCATGGCACTGCCAGGAACGGCATGGCACTGCCAGGAATGGCACGGCACTGCCAGGAATGACATGGCTAGATATGGCATGGCACTGCCAGGAACGGCATGGCACAGCCAGGAATGGCATGGCACAGCTTGGAATGGCATGGCACTGCCAGGAATGGCACAGCACAGCTTGGAATGGCATGGCTAGATATGGCATGGCATTGCCAGGAATGGCATGACACAGCTTGGAATGGCATGGCACAGCCAGGAATGGCATGGCACTGCCAGGAATGACATGGCTAGATATGGCATGGCATTGCCAGGAACGGCATGGCACAGCTTGGGATAGCATAGGACAGTTTGGAATGGTATGGCACGGCCGGACACGGCACAGCCGGCACACCCGGAATCCGCGCCCCCCGCGCAGGTGCCCAGCCGCCCCGGCCCGCGTTCCCCGGCACTCACAGTATTTGATGACGGCGATGTTCACGGGGGCCGTGCAGGTGGCCATGGCCGGGCCGCGCTCCGCCGCCATCGCTGCCGCCACCGCCCTCAGGGCCCGCCCCCGCCCCACGCACGTGACCGTGGCGCGCGCCGGCTCCCGCCTCGCCATTGGCCCAGGGCGCAGCAGCCGGTTCCCAACAGCCAATGGCAGCGATCGCGCCACGGGCGGCCCCGCCCCTGAGGGCGCCGGGCGGGGCCTGCGGGGCGCCATCTTTGAATTGGGCAAGAACTGCGCATGCGCATATTCTGCCGGTTCTGCTCCCTGTTCTTCCAGGTGTTCCCGGGGCCGCTTCCCGATTCTGCTCCCGGTGTTCCCGGTACCGCTCAGTCCCCAGCACCCCATTGCCCCAGTACCCCCAGCACTGTCCCAGTGTCCCCAGGACACCTCCAGTGCTCCCAAACTCGCTGTAAGCTCCAAACCTCAGCACTCCAAACACCCCCAGTGCTCCCAGTGGATCCCAGTGCTCCCAGCGGATCCCAGTGCTCCCAGCATCTCTCCAGTGCTTCCCCCCATAGAGGCCACGTGTGGATGAAACTGCCTTTATTGAGAAAAATGGTTTGCTACAAATAACATCATTGAGTTAATTCTTCTTCAAAAAACAGGACGGCTCGTCAAAAGTTCTAATTATGCAAAAAAGTGGTGGGTGACGCACTGGTGGGTATGGCCTGTGGGATCCACGGATCCCTGGCACAGAGGGATCCCTGGCACAGAGGGATCCCTGGCGTGGCCCCTCACACCCAGGGCGTTAAAGTGCTTTACAAAAGCAGCTCTTGCTGCCCCTGCTCTGTCTCTGTGGGGCAAAAAGGAAAAGGAGAGAGGGAAGGAGGCCAAGGTTAATAGTGCTGGTCCCACAGCAGGGAGCTCTCATGGAGGTTGCTCCAGCAGCTGAGGGTCCCAGCTGAGCACAGGACAGGGAAATGCTCCTGGGTCCCTCCTGGAAGATGCCAGGACTCTCCATCCCACCAGGAACACCCTCCAGGTGCCAGCAATGCTGGGCAGGTAAGAGAAGATCCCATTCCTTCTCACTGGCCTGGCTCCTGAAAGGGGAGCAGAGCAGCTCCAGCCCTTTCCCTGCTCTGCCTGGGGAGCTGAGGGTTCCCTGCACGCTCCTCGCAGGGCTGCAGATCCCAAAATCATCCAGTACTAGGAAAATCCAAATAAAACCCAAGCCAGTATTGCTAGAGCAGAGCTGGAGCCAGGTTTTAGATAAAGCTCAGGAATTCTCCAAGCAGGGAGATGCAGAGGGAGCCTCTCCCACCCCTCTTCCCTGCACATCCTGTGGGAAGGCTCTCAGGAATCATATCCCTCCCTCAGCTCCACCACTGGGGGCCTTGGGGAAGGGGCAGGAAGATCACTAGGATGCTGTGGAGCACCTTGGATCAACAGTGCCCCATTCCCAGGGAGGGATTACAACAGGGAGAAGCAATTCCATGGGCAACCAGCACCTGGATCCAATCCAGCTGCTCCTGCCCAGTGCCAGCATGGCACAACCATCCTGCCTGCTCCCTCACAGGCAGAGGAATTCTGGTGAGGGAAGAGAAAGGTCCAGAAATATCCAGGAAAGGCCCAGAAATATCCAGGGATGTCCCAGAAAGATCCCTGCACTTCCCCCCACCTCAGAGTCCGACATGCTGCTCCAGGATCCAGCTCCAGCCCCATTCCCAATCCACGTGTTCATTTGCTTGGGTTATTTGTGTAAAAAATAAAACTTTCTTAATAATGTTCCATAAAAATACTCTTGTCCTGGGTGGCAGATATTGCAGTGTGAAGGAGAACAGCTTCTGACCCCGCTCTAGAAAAGGTGGAAAAGGCTCAGTGTAGAAAAAGGCAAGGATTTGGTATCCCAAGAGCCGGTACAAAACGAGGAAGGGGAGGGTTTCCCTGGATGCTGGATGCCATCCTGGAGAGCTCCTCTGAACCACAGCTCAGTCTCATCCTGGGATTCAGCATGGGGGTCAGGACAGCCTGACATCTCTAGAAAAAAAATCCTTGGAGAGTTTAAAAAAAGATGCTCCGTGCTGCCTTGCTCCTTTTTAAAAGGATGTGGCTGATTCCAGTCCCAAATCAGGGTGTTTTTGGCATCCAATCTATCAGTTTCAGGTACCTATTCTGTTGCAACAGAGAGCAGAGACGAGTGTGCCAAAAAGCAGCTAATAACACATAGATCTGGACACGGGGATATGCTCTCAACACGGATATTAAATGCCCATCCAAGGATTGATCCCAGTCCTGTGGCGCCAGCTCCTCTCTCCAGAGGTCTCTGCTCACTCACTGTGGCAACTGCAGAGGCTCCACCTTCTTCAACAAGGTGGGAACAGAGCAGCAGTGGGAGGGATCCCAGATTTGGGGCAGGGAGAGGGATCAGCCTCAGTTCTCAGAGAGGGACAGAGCCAGGGCTGCCTGCAGCGCTGCCTCCTCGTCGATGTTGTAATCCTGAAAATCAAAGAGGGGAGCTCAGGAGAGCTGGCACAGCCAGGGCATGCTGTGCCCATGGAGCCCTGCCAGCTCCTGGCTGTGCCATGGAGCCTCCCTTCCTCTGGCACACAGATCCCAGGAATGGCACCCGTGCTGTGTGTGTCCTTTGTGCCCACATCCCTCTCCTGCCTGGAATCTCCCACACAAGCCCACACAAGCTGAGGGCAAAGGGTGAAGCTTTCTAGCAAGGCCAGAGGTTTTTGCAGAGCTCCACGTTGGGTTTATCCAACACAGTTCCTGAGGTTGGGATATTCCTCTGTAAATGCTGGAGATTCTTTTCCCTGACATCTATCCAATAAAAGCAGGATGAGAACAGAGGCCAAGGCTGAGCCTCATAACTGCCCCCCACACAGGGGGGGTCAGGGACCCCCCACGTGCAGCAACCAGACCCCCCCAAACCCTGGGGCTGGGCTGGTCCCAGCCCCTCCTCCCAAAACCTCCAAGAAAAGGAGTTTTGTGTTAGAATTCCTCAGGGGAAGAGTTTCATGGAAAAACCCATTTTGTGGAGTGCAGGAACAATTCTCTCTCCTTCTGGTGTGTGAGGACAACCTGGTGGGTGTGGGGGTGTCATGGGTGGGACACATGTGCCCTGTGTCCCCATCCCAAGAGGATGGGAAGGGCTGTTTTACCTCCTGGCACAGAACACAGGGAGGGAGGGGTTCTCCTTTTTGGGCTCAGGGTCACACTCACCACGAAGGTGTCATAGGAGAACTTGTGCCTGTGGAGCAGGTGCTGCAGGAAGTTGGCACTCTTGTAGCTGGGATCCCCCCAGGGCATGGCAGAGCACACTGGGCACACCTGTGGGGACACAGACACGGAATGGGCACTTCCAGGGATCCAGGGGCAGCCACAGCTTCTCTGGGAACCTGTGCCACAGCCTCCCCACTCTCACAGACAAGGATTGCTCCTGATATCCAACCCAAACCAACTCCCTGGCAGTTTGGATCCATTTCCCCTTGTCCTGCCATTCCAGGCCCCTGTCAATAGCCTCTCTCCATCTTTCCTGAAGGTCCTGCAAGGCCACAATAAGGTCTTCCTGAAGCTTTCTTTTTTTCCAGACTGAACAATCCTAACTTTCTCAACCTTTCCTCATGGCAGAAATGCTCCATCCCCCTGATCAACTTGGTGATCTCCTCTGGAGTCATTCCAACAGCTCCAAGTCCTTCCTGTGCTGAAGATCCCAAGTTCCCCACCTCAGTCAACCCAGAGGGAACAGGGAGAGGAACCACCCACCCCCAAAGCAGGAGGCCCCACCCCCCAGGGTTTGCAGGAACAGAAGGATGGATGCAGTTCATTCCAGGGAGCTCTAACAAAGCAGAGACAGACCCCCACCTCCCAAAGGGATTGAAACCAGCTGTGCTTCCACAAACATCTGCGCTGCTGGCCTGGGATGCTGCATCAGCCAGGGGGTGGCTGGATTTCCAGAGCTCTCACACACATCCCAGCATCACTCACCACTTTGTTGGGGTCATTCCTGTGGTTTTCCATGCAGTGCTTCAGCAGCTCCTGCTGGTCCAGGTTCCGGGCCCCGCAGTACGGACACACGAACGTGGAGCGGTTGGGAATGTTGCTGGAGAGAGCAAGGATGAGCTCAGACCTGAGGGGAGGCTGGACTGACTCCTTCCAAACTAACACAGCACAGCTCTGTGACAGCAGGAGCCAGCCCAGCCCCTCCCCAGCCCACCCCCCTGCTCTAGTGGGTCCTTCACCCCACCCCACGCTCCAAAACCCGGAGCAGCAGTGCCAGCAGGGAAAAGGTGCTGCCCTTCCTCCCAGGGAAAGGCACAACACACACCTGGATTTTAGGGCATGCAAGGAGGGACACATTCCCTACCAGAGGCACAAGAATACCTGGGAATAGGCTGGGATGTGGGGACAACTGGAACAAACTTGGGGCAGTTGGCCATCTGCTCCTGCACCTTGGCACAGGACGAGACGTGAGAGCGCATTTTGGCCAGCGTCACCTGGAGAAGGACAAGAAACACTCCTGGAGGTGCAGAACACCTGCCAGGAGCCAGGAACAGGACCTGGCTTTGCTCAGCTGAGGTGGGAGTGACCTCTGGTCCATGGAGGATGACCCACAGCAGTGGGAATGCTGCACCCACCCATGCCCCCTTGCAGGATGGAGGTTTGGGGCTCCAGGGACCCCCAGAGGTCCTGTCCCTGTTCCCTGGGAGCAGAGCCTGACCCCCATCTGCTGTCCCCTCCTGTCAGGGAGTTGTGCAGAGCCAGAAGGTCCCCCTGAGCCTCCTTTTCTCCAGGCTGAGCCTCCCCCAGCCCCTTCCCCAGCTCTGGACACATTTCAGAGGAGGATGGGGACAATGGGGACATCTTTACCTTCTTGCTGCAGCCCCTGCAGGGAGCCTTGTAGGACGAGAGCTGCTTCTCCACGCTGGAAGCCTTCTCCACCTTTTTGGGGTCGAAGGGCACACGGCAGAGCGGGCACAGGGGGGAGGGCACCTGCAGGCAGGGCTGCAGGCATTCCCCACAGAACCTGGGGGCACACAGCAGCCCTGAGCACCCTGGGGACAGCAGGAGCCCAGCAGGGCACCCCGCTCCCCGGGACTCCCAGCACCCCAAAAACACAAGTGATGCCGAAAGTTTAAGCTTTTCTATTTTTCAGATTTTGCACTGCCTTGGTGTGTGACTCTGAACTTTATATTAAATGTCAGCGAGTTCTCCTCCCAGCTCAATCACACAGAACAATCCTTGTCCAGCCCCAGAACCAAGGACACGCTGCAGCTTCAGCCCCAAAAAGTGCAAACAGAGANNNNAAACAGAGAGAACTGAGGAGAGAATCTGGGAGGGTGGGACTGCAGAACCTGGAGCTGCAATTGGACAATGAACCCCAACACGGGAATGGACCAAAACTTTTATAAAAGTGTGAAAACTCCTGACTTGGGGTTCATCTAGGGCACAGCTCTTGTACTGCCCAAGGTGCATCCTTTGAAAGCCTTTTAATAAATCCCTATTTTATTCCTTTAACACTGTCCAGCCACTGCTCAGATCAGCCTCTCAAGGCATCACAGGGCTCTGCTGGGAGAACTGGAAGAACTGGGAGCAGGTGAGTCCCCAGGGAGCTCCCTGCAGGCACAGACTATTCCACTGCTCCAAAGCTGCATCTGAAAGCAGCCCAAGTCAGTGCTGAGTATCCAGGCCAGGCAGGATCATTCCAAGGTCCTTACATCCCCAGGAGCAAAGGAATGCAAGGGCTGAGGAGGCAAAAGAGCCCCGTCCCCAAAATCCAATTATCCCGGCACTCCTGGCCCCTCTTCCCCAGCTCCAGCCACCAGGACCAGGGAATGAAACACCCCAAAGCCTCTGCAGGGATGAGCAGGGGGAACAGGAGGGGTCAGGGATCGCCCCCAGCCCCGAACAAGCAGGAGTGAGGCCAAAGCCACGGCCCCTTGGGGATGTCCCCAAAATCAGACGGGAAAAGGGATCGAGGTGTCCCCGCAATGCTGAGGGGACACGTGAACAAGGGTTTGGGGGACAAGAGTCAGGTCTGGGAGCAGAGGGAAGGGACGGGACGGGGATCCCGGTGTGGGTCCTGGTATGTGACTGAGGGTGGGAGGGGGTCCCGGCACTGAACCACCGCCCGTGTGGGCTGGGGGTCCCGGTGCCGGCGGGGGTGAGGGGCACAGAGCCCGCAGGGATCCCAGCACAGAGCCCAGCCCCACACCGCGCCCGCCCCTGGGGCCGCCCGCGCCCGCGCCCCGTCTCACGTGTGCCCGCAGCCCGCGATGCCGACGGCGCGGTGGAAAACCTCGAGGCAGATGGGGCAGCTGAACTGCGCCTCCAGCGCCTCGGCAGCGGCCCCGGGAGCGGA
>JAODHX010000721.1:1480909-1496359 GCA_027576295.1 Cossypha polioptera | reverse complement strand
CCCACCTTTTGGCCAGAGGCCACTTGCTTTGGAAAAGGACTATAAAAAGTGACTTTCCTAAAGAGACTTTGAGATCTTCTTCTCCCCAACAGATTGAAGATGCATCCATCGTTGGACGACCACGAGGATGCATCCCTTCTGTTGGTATCTATAACCCCATCCTCTGTCTCTCTCCCCTTTTACTTCGTTTCCTTTACTTCTTTCTCTCTCTCACTCTCTTCTATCACAATCCCCATCCTTTCTATCTCTCTCTCTCCCCTTTTACTTTGTTTCCTTTACCTCTTTCTCTCTCCCTCTCTTCTATCGAAATCTCCATCCTTTCTCTCTCTCTCTCTCTCTCTCCCCTTTTACTTCGCTTCCTTTAGCTCTTTCTCTCTCTCTCTTTTCTATCACAAAACTGAATTGTTGGCATGCAATAAACTGCATTGCTGCTTTCTTCTGAATAAAACCTGAGCCTCTTGCTTTTGTCTTTTGCACCCTGGGGTCAAACGAACCATCACGACTCCCGCTGAGGTTGATTGGATCATGACACCCTGGACCCCCCCCAGACCGCCCCTGCAGCCAGGGAGGCCCCCAAAAACCAGCCCTGCTGGGCACACCTGGGTGCAGTTGCTGGAGTACTCGTGGGGCTCCACGACCGTGAGCTGGTAGAGCATCTTGCAGACGATGATGATGCAGGTCCAGACGGTGGAGAGGCACGAGGCCATGTGGCGGAAGCGGCAGTAGGGCATGGCCAACGCCCACAGCAGCACCAGCAAGAAATTCATCAGCGAGACCTGGGGCAGGGGGCGTGTCAGCACTTTGGGGGGCCCAGCTGAGCCCCCTCCCAAATCCTGCACGCCCAGGGTACCTCCTCCAGGGCCACCCAGACGGTGTAGAGAGCCACCATCTTGATGATGTGGAGCTCCAGCAGGCGCCTCATGAAGACCTCCCCGCGGGTCACCGTGTCCGAGAAGCTGCGCCCCAGCACCACCAGGCGCTCCAGCACCAGCCCCCACTTGCTGGGCTCTGCGGGACACGGACCCTCATGGACACCCCAGCCCATCCCCGGTGTCCTGCCTTGCTCAGAGAACACCCCAATCCACTCCACAACCCCCCATCCCATCCATCCCTGCAACCTCCAGCCCCCTCCTGGCTCAGAGGGCATCCTGATCCATCCCTGTATCCTTCCAGACTTGGAGGAGACCCCAGTAAATCCCTGCAGTACCACAGTCCCATCCCAGCTTTCAGGACACCCCAATCCACCCCCATCCTCTCCCAGCCCCTTCCTGGCTCAGGGGGCATCCCGATCCATCCCTGTATCCTTCCAGACATGGAGGAGACCCAAATAAATCCCTGTACTATCACCCCAGCTTACAGGACACTCCAGTCCACCCCCATGCCCTCCCAGCCCCTTCCTGGCTCAGAGGCCACCCCAGTGCATCCCCACACCCTCCCAGACTTGAAGGACACCCCAATCCATACCCTGAAAGTCTCCTCCAGGCTCGGAGGATGCCCCAGTCCATGTCTCCATATCCTCCCACTCTTGGATATCAACCCAAATCCGACTCCCTACCCTCCCAGGTCCCCCCTGGCTTGGAGGATACCCCATCCCAGCCCGTCCCCCTGCCCTGTACCCAGGGACTCGGTGTCGAAGTCTCTGGCCTGGGCAGAGTCTCTGGTCTCGGCAGCAGCTGCATCCCGCAGCAGGCGGCTCCCCTGCAGCTCCTCAGACCTGTGGGAAGAGAGGCTCAGAGCAGGGATGGCAGCCTGGGGGTGCAGGGGGGTCACCAGCGCTGGTCCCACCTGGGGATGTGGCAGGGGGACGGAGGGGAGGCACAGATGTGTGCCGGGTCGGTGATGTGCATGAAGGGCTTGTGGAAGCAGTGGAGCTGCAGGGTGCAGGCCAGCAGGAAGAAACCCGTCATGAGGATGCTGGAGAGGAGCCCCGAGATGCTGAACTGCTCCAGGCCCAGGTCACGCAGCCTGGATGGGGAGAGGAGGGTCAGCACGGGGTCACACCCATCCCACCCCAGCCTGCTCCGTGCCTCGGTGTCCCCAGCCCTTGGTGCCACCACAGGGTGGGTGGGGGACACTCACTGGTCGTCATTGAGGCCCGTCAGGTTCTTCCAGTACATGGGGAAGTCATCAAACTGGTAGGTGTAGTTCACAACGAGCACCAGCATGGTGTAGGCCACCACCAGCCACCAAAATCCCTTGAGCACCTTGCGCCACAGGCTGTAGTACACCTGTGGGGACAGGGACATCAGCAGGGCCACCCTGGGGATGGCACAGCCCCCCAGCGTTGGGAGTCAGTGAGTCAGGGGATCCTCTGAATCCCTCAAGGAGGAATCAAGGTGCAGAGATCGAGTTAAAGCCTTTGGATGGACTGAAGTATATTAAGCCACTTACACATAAAGTAGAAGTAAATCAGTAAGTTTTAGTAGGAGCTGTAGTGTTTTTAGTAAGTAAAAGGCCCCAAATATCATCTTAGCTTGTTGAGAAAACCCTATATAAGAATTAGTAACGGGGAGAGTTGGTGCTTTTGCCTTTCTTGCCCCCCTGCTTTGCTGCCATTGCTTTTACAGCCATCAACACCCGAGAAGAAGACAGGAGCTGCCACACTGACATCAGCCCTGCCAGGACCTTTGGGGACAGCTTCTGCTTTAACTTGGGACTTTAAACTAACTTAGCACGGACTTTGTGACGGTGCCTTGGAGACTGATGTGCTTCTGCAATAAATAACTTTTTTAGCAACTTTTCAGAGAATTACCCAGCGAGGTTTAGTGCCTAGAGCACTGGAGGTATTAACCTCAGACCCAGGAGCCCCCAGTTTGCCCACCTGGAAGAGGATGAGGCAGAGCAGGAAGAGCAGCATGTAGACAATCTTGAAGACCACGAGGCGGCCGGTGAAGGTCACCACGATGAACTTGGCGGCGCACAGCAGGATCCAGAACTTGGCAAAGAAGTTCTGCAGCATCTCCCCCAGGCTCTGCAGCACATCCCGCATCCGCCTGCTGTCTGTGGGGCACGGAGGGGCTGCAGGAGCCGGCCTGGGGGCGCTGGGGGGTCCCCCCACAGCTGTGGGGTGCAGGGGCTGGGGCAGAGGTGACAGCAGCTCACCTGCATCCATGACAGACACCCCCACGAGCAGCGTGGCCGGGGATCTCCTCGTTAGCACCTTCTCCCTAACGAACTGCCGCAGCAGCATCCAGAAGGTGAGGGTGAGCAGCAGCTGTGGGGACAGGGGACAGGGCTGGGACAGTGCTGATGGAAACACTGCAAACTGAGAATTTCAGACTCTCTGCGCTGACAGGCACTGACCCCCCCAGGAAAACGATGCTGTGGACCTGAGGAGGTGCAGAAGGCTTGAAAATTAAATGACAGAATTAAGATTGTGAGTGTGTCGTTTGTAGTCGTAATTTGTAGAGTGTGTAGTTTTCAAACTACACTATATGCATTACACTATGTGTAATATCACACAGTGAAAAACTCAGAATTTAAAGTTTTAAGATGTAGTAATATATATATAACAAAATTAAAGTTCTAGAGCACAAGCTTAGTCCTTCTTAAGTCTTAGTAATTCTTAGTCCTTCTTAGTCTAAGTAATATTTTGCAATTAAATAAAAAAAACTGCATGGCAGGTAGTTAACCTGCATAATAAGTAGTTAGTTATTAGGTTAAAAGTTAAAAAAAAGTTTTAAAAAAAGTAAAAAGAAGTAAAAGAAGTTAAAAAAGTTTAAAAAGTAAAAAAAATTTTAAAAAGTAAAAAAAGTTTAAAAACTAAAAAAAAAAAAGTAGAAAAAGTTTAAAAAGTAAAAAAAAGTAAAAAAAAGCTATTAGTAAAAAGTAAAAAAAATAATGTAAGTAGCTTTTCTTAAAAGGCTTTGTAAAAAGGGTCTCAATTTTTAACTTATTCGTTTAAAATACCGTAAAACTCACAGCCTGCAAAAACATAATACAAATAAAATTACTAAACATCTGAACCCAAACAAAAAAAAAAAAATCTCTCAAGCTTTTAATCCCAAGTGTGAAAAATAAAAATGAATAAACCCAGCAGAGTGGCAGGCTCACCTTGGCCCCCAGGGTCAGGGAGAGGGAGTTGGGGTGCACCAGCCCCAGGGGCTGCAGGTTCATGAAAAATAAAAATGAATCAAACCCAGAAGAGTGGCAGGGGCTGCAGGTTCATGAAAAATAAAAATGAATCAAACCCAGCGGAGTGGCAGGCTCACCTTGGCCCCCAGGGTCAGGCAGGGGTAGTCGGGGTGCACCAGCCCCAGGGGCTGCAGGTTCATGAAGCTGACACGCGTGGGCAGCTCGGGGCCCAGCTCCATGGCCCACACGTACTGCAGCACGCACAGGGTGACGCCGTAGAGCGCCAGGAAGGGCGAGCAGAGCATGGCAAAGTGCCGCCGGCTCCGCACCGTCCAGATCAGGCACGCCCACACCAGCAGCACGAAGGTCAGCCAGCTGTGGTAGATGATGCTCCACACCTGGGGGAACAGGGGGTGAGCCCAAAATGGCTGTGTCCCCTCCATTTGTGTCCCCCCAATGCCTGTGTCCCCCCCATTTGTGTCCCCACCATGTTGTGTCCCCCCAATGCCTGTGTCCATGTCTGTGTCCCCTCAGTGTCTGTGATCCCATCATGTCTGTCCCCCTCAATGTCTGTGTCCCCACCATGTCTGTGTCCCCACCATTTGTGTCCCCTCAATGCCTGTGTCCCCTCAATGCCTGTGTCCCCTCAATGTCTGTGTCCCCCCCAATGCCTATGTCCCCTCCATTTGTCTTCCCCCCAATGTCTGTATCCCCTCCATGTCTGTGTCCATGTCTATGTCCCCACAACGTCTGTGTCCCACTCATGCCTGTGTCCCCACCATGTCTGTGTCCCTCCCAAAGTCTGTCCCCCGCAATGTCTGTGTGCCCCCATAGTCTGTGTCCCCTCCACGTCTATGTCCCCCCAATGTCTGTGTCCCCCTCATGCCTGCAGGCCACCAATGTCTGTGTCCCCATCAACTGTCTATGTCCCCACCAATGTTCCAATGTCTGTGTCCTCCCAACGTCTGTGTCCCCTCCCCAGGGTTGTATCCCCACCATGTCTGTGCCCATGTCTGTGTCCCCCAATGTCTGTGTCCCCCCAGTATTTGTGTCCCCCCCATGTCTGTGTCCCCCCCAGCCTCTCACCATCATGGCAATGAGGGCAGACACGTAGCTCTGCTTCATGAGGGCCCGGCCCAGGGTGTGCAGGGGCAGCCAGGCTGCAGGGCGCCTCCTGCCTGCCAGGGGCAGGGGCAGCGGGAGCCGGCCCTGGGCTGCAGGGAGGGTGGGGAGAGAGGGGGTGAGACACCCCTGGGTGCAGGGTTTGGGGAGAGAGGGGGTGAGACACCCCTGGGTGCAGGGTTTAGGGAGAGAGAGGGTGAGACACCCCTGGGTGCAGGGTTTAGGGAGAGAGAGGGTGAGACACCCCAGGGTGCAGGGTTTAGGGAGAGAGAGGGTGAGACACCCCTGGGCGCAGGGTTTGGGGAGAGGGAGGGTGAGACACCCCAGGGTGCAGGGTTTGGGGAGAGGGAGGGTGAGATATCCCCTCAAAGCTGCAGGCAGCATTTGGGGAGTTGAGAGGTGGAGCAAGACAATAGGCACCCCAAGAATTCAGGCAGGGTTTGGGAAAGGGAGTGTGAGATACCCCCAGGCTGCAGGCAGGGTTTGGGGAGCAGGGGGCAGCCCCAGGCTGCAGCAGGGTTTGGGGAGCTGGGGAAGGGGAGCAGGGGGCACCCCCAGGCTGCAGCAGGGCTGGGAGGGGCTGGCTCAGGCTTACACGGGTTCAGGATGTGCACGGTGCAGTTGTCGCTGCCGCCGCTCGGCCTCCCGGCGTTGGGGGACAGCATGGGCTGAGGGCAGAGAGGGCTCAGAGCCCACCCTGACACCCCCATCCCACACCCACTCCCTGCAGAGCCCCCCCAAACCCACCTTGGTGTCCTCAGCTGCCTGCTGAGTGTCCCTGGGCCAGCTCTCCAGCTCCACCAGGTCCCTGGGGAACGGCTGTGTCGGTGTCACGGCTCTCTGCGAGGGACAGCAGCCAGCTCAGGGCACCCAGTGCCACCAGGACCGTGCCCCAGGCCCCTGCACCACACCTCCACACCTCCCAGGGCCGGGGCAGTGGCAGCCAGCACACCTTGTCACCATTGTCACCATTGTCACCCCTCACCTTGGCATCCAGCCAGCGCACCTTCACCAGCGTGGTCACGGCGTAGTAGAGCAGCAGCAGGACACCAGGGTTGGCATAGACAGGCCAAGGGAAGCTGGTGTTGAGCTCCAGGGTGTTGGGCTGGGAGCAGTTGTAGTACAGGATGATGTTATTGAAGCCAAACACCCTGTGGGGACAGAGGAGGTGGCATTAACCCCCCACAGCCAGCACCAGCAGCTGGGGTCCCAGCCCTGTGCTGGCCCCACAGGGATGCTCTGGCTGCCCTCCCCGACAGGACAGCTCACCCCACAGCCCAGGGGCACAGCTGGCACCCCACAGACTCACCGTGCCCACACAGTGGGGGGTGGGAAGAGCCCCTGGACGAAGGGGGTCTGGTAGACGTAGAGGCACAGCAGGTGGCAGGCGCTGTAGATGCCCACGAGCAGGCAGAGGACATTGAAGGCCCGGTGGCCGCCAGGGAGGTGACAGGACCACCAGGTGCAGAGCCCCACGAAGAGCAGGAAGTAGACACAGGAGGAGGCAGAGGGCAGCATGACCCCTGGGGAGCAGCACCCCGTGAGAGGTCAGTGCACAGCCCACAGCCCCCTGGACACCCCACTGCAGCCAGCATTCCTCCTCAGAGCAAGCATCCCTTCCCCTGCACTGAGTTTTCCACCTTGGACCAAGCATCTCCTTCCCCTTGGACACTAAATCTGTGCTCAGACCACCTGCTTGGGTCGAGCACCCTCCCTCCTTGGGCTGAGCATCCTCTCCCTCCTTGGGCTGAGCATCCTCCCTCCCCAGACCAAGCATCTCCTCCTGCACAGATCCAGCATGTGACCCTTGGAGTGAGATTTCTCCCTTGGATTGAACATTGTCCCCCTCAGACCAAGCATTAAGCCAAGACCTCCTCAGACTGTTTTCCCCTCCCTCCCTCCATGCACTGAGTTTTCCCCCTTGGATGGAAAATCTTCCCCCCATGGACCAAGCATCCCTTCCCTTAGACTGAGCATCACAACCACCCTGGATGGAGCGTCCCCAAGTGTCCCCACTTTGCACCAAGCATCCCCCTGACCCCGTGCCCACCTGCCAAGGCCAGCAGCAGGATGGCCAGGGCCTTTGCAGCCTCCCAGAGCAGCCAGTGAGCCTTGTCCCTCAGCCTGCTCTTCAGCCGCCGCTCCCGGCCGGCCGCGCGCCGCTGCCGCCCCGCGTCCTTCCCTTCCCTCTGCCGGGCACATCCAGCCTGGGTCAGCTCCCTGCAGCTCCTGAGGCCGTGCCTCAGTTTCCCTGCTCTGGGGAGGGCAGGGCTGGCTGCCCAGGTGGGCACAGTGCCCGGCACCTGGCCGTGTTTGTCTCGTCACAGCGCCTCCGAAGGGCGGCTGTTTTCCTTGGCTCGGGGATCCGGGTTCCCAGCACTGAGCTTTTTTCCAGGCTGCCTCCCCAGCCCTGGGCTCACAGCAAAGGCATCCAGGCTGGCCACTGCTCTGGTTACAGCCCAGCATGGCAGCCTGGGCGGCTGGGGAGCCCCCAGAGCAGGGCTGGGGTGACACTGCGGGTGTGTCTGCCACAAGCACAGTGTCCCCGTGACCTGCTGGCACTGCCAGGTGGGGCTGGCCTGGCACAGCATGGCACAGCATGGCACAGCACCCAGAGAGCTCAAGCTGGAGGCCAGCACCCCATAACTGCCACCCCAAACTGTCCCAGCTGTTTGCCACGATCCCTGTGGCAATGCCAGAGCAAACACAGGCACTCCTCCATGGCTGAGTCACCCTCAGCTGTGTGACAATGACCCAGCCCTCCAAGCTGGCCAAAACTGCCCCAAACTGCATCCCTGACCACTGGGGGTGTCCCCATGCCAAGCCCCAGGCTGTGCCCAGGGAAGGGATGGGGACACCCCATGGGATGTCCCCATGGTGGGATGTCCCCATGGTGGGATGTCCCCATGGCACTGGGGGTGGCTCTCACCCACTCAGAGGACTCCAGGGACTCGAGATCCCGTCTGGAGGTGGCAGGGTTGAGGCGGCCACACAGGCACAGGGACAGGGACGAGATCAGCAGGATGCCAACATCGGGTGCCACCAGCCTCACTGAGTTGGGAATGTCACTCCAATCCAGCCTGGGGGGGAGAGCAGGGCAGGGGGGGCTCAGGGGTGACCCCCCAGCCACTGCCAGCCCCCAGCCTCACACATCAGGCTGCCCTTACCTGGTGACCCCAATGTGCCGAGCAAGGACCTCCCAGGTGCTGCCTGTGGGAAGGAGGGGGCACTGAGTGGGGCAGAAAGCTCCCACCCAGTGCAGTGGGCACCCAGCAGACACCCTGGCATGGCACAGGATGTCCCCAGAGCTGGCACATGGCTGGGACCCTCAGCAGCAGCAGGATGGGTGCCACATGTCACCAGGGTGAGGGTGCAGCCCCAGGCAGGGCTGTGGGTGGGCACAGGCACCCCCTACTCACAGCTGGGCCCCAGCAGCTGGTCCAGGACGGGCAGAGTGTACAGGCATATCTGGAAAACCAGGTGGGCGAGGAGGAAGATGATGCTGGTCCCCAGCAGAGCTTTGAGGATGCGGGTGGTGTGACCTGCGAGACACAGGCAAAGCTGCCACCCACCTCCCAGGACACCAGCAACCCCAGCAGGGACCCTGCACCCTCAGCAAGGGCTGGGAGGGGTGCACTGTGCAGGGTCAGGATCCCACCAGGGCTCTGCTCACCCAGCACAGCCCAAGGACACCCCAAGAGCCAACCCCTCCATGTCCCTGCAGCACCCTGCTGGCACCTCCTGGAACACACTGGGGTGCAGCCAGCATCCCCATCCCTGCTGGGACACCCCATGGGAGGCTCCCCCACCACAAACCCCGTCAGCCCTTCCACCAGCTGCAGCCGTGCCCCCATCCCACCCAGCCCCCTGGGCCCTGTGCCCGTGTTCCTGGCCAGGGCGAGGGTGGGCAGCAAGCCCACCACAGCTGTGAGCCAGCCCTGGGCCAGCAGCTTTCCCTCCTCTTGTTTTTTCCTGTAAATGCCCAGCAAGGCTCTGGGCAGTGCTGGGATGCAGGGCCGTGCAGCCCATGAAATATTCAGAGGGGAAAGCTTTTAGCTGTGGCCGTGCCAGGTGCTGGGGGTGGGGTCCAGGCCGGGCACAGGGGGGGGTTTTGGGCACCTGCCCCGGTGTGGGTGACCCCCTGCAGCCACCAGGACCCTGGGCAGGGTGGAGGGGCTGCTCGTGGTGTGCCCACACAGCCCAGCCCTGAGGTTTTTGGTTAATAAGGCTGCAAAGTGGAGCAGGAGGGCTATTCATAGCCCTGCTGGGCTATAATTAACAGAGAGAGGCTCCACACGGAGCCACACTGCCCAGCCAGGGTGAAACCACAGCAAGGTGCCTGCAGCAGGGGGGTGGCAGTGCCCTGCTGCCCACCCCAGCTGTCCCAGCCCAGGTGAGCCCCTTACCTGTGGTGAAGCGTGGGGAGGGCCCCGGGAACCAGGGCAGGAGCAGCAGGAAGAGCAGGTACACCAGGGAGAGGGCATTGTAGCGGAAAAGGCAGGCTGGGGACAGAGGGACAGCGTTAGTGACAGGGGTGTGGCACAGGGAGGGCTCACAGCTGCAGCCCCCTCACCACGGGCACCCCCAGAGGAGAGGCACCCCGAAATGCCAGGTGGTAGGACAGGTAGGACAAGGGGGTCAAGCCCTAAAAAAAGTGCTGCCAGAAAGAGGGACACAAGCAGGACCTCAGGCTGTGCCACCCCTGGTGACCCACGTGGGTGACAAGGAGACGAGGGGACACCAGGACATCATTCCCACAAAACCTGAGCAGTGCAGGGACCCCCATGGCCAGGCTGGGACCCCTCCAGGGCTGGCACAGCACCTGTCCCCAGCACAGCCCTGCTCTGGGTGTGCCAGCAGCTCAGCACCTTCCCCCTCACTTATTTTTAGATCTAAATTACAGCTTGTTTGGAGGCACAAAACTACCAGAGGAGCCAGGCTGAGCCAGCACCCTGCTGTGACTGACGGGGACAGGGATGGCAACATGGGGACAGGGATGGGGACATGGGGACAGGGAAGGAGAGACAGGGAAGGGAATGGGGACATGGGGACATGGGGACAGGGATGGGGGACAGGGAAGGGAATGGGGACATGAGGACAGGGATGGGGATGGGGACAGGGAAGGGAATGGGGGGACAGGGAAGGGGACAGGGAAGGGGACAGGGACATGGAGGGGCAGCTGCCACCCCGGCTGGGGCCACAGCGTTCCTGTCACGTTCCTGTCACCACGCTGGCAGTGACAGACAGCAGCAGATGCACTGGCAGAAGCTGGGAGCAGCCCCAAGGATGGGCTGGGACACCTCCAGCATCAATGCCTGGCTGGAGATGAGCAGTGAGTTTGTCACTGTGCCCTGCTCAATGGGGGATCCCTCTGGGAGGGGACAGCCACAGGGAACTGGTGCTGGGGACAGAGCTGCTCCCCTTGGCACCCCAAGTGGGAAGGGGGTGACACAGGGGGGGCTCAGGGGGACCCGGCCGGGTGCCAGGGACGTGCTCAGCCCGGCACAGCCCTTCCTGTGTTTACGAGGTTTCAATGGGACAACACATCCTGGGGAGAGGGACAGCACAGCCAAGGGGGGGGACACGGCACAACCCCCGGGGACAGCGGGGCACCACGGGGGTGGCAGCAGGGAGAGCCCAGGAACGCTCCCAGGCTGGGGCTAAACCCAGCTGCAGCCCCACAGAGGGGTCCCCAGGTGTCCCCAAAGCTGCAGAGCCCCCAGCAGGGGTGGGGGACACCGGGACCGCCACCAGCAGCCACCTCCCCACGGTGACCCCGGGACGCGTCACCTCCCGCAGCCGCTGCCGAGGGCTCCTGGCTGTTTCGGCAAACCATGATCTCATGGAGCAAAAATTCCAGCCGAGAGGAGCCTTCCCGGCACGGGGGCGAGACGCTGCTGCGGCTTCCGTGGGAGCCAGGCAGGGCCCCCTGGCCACTGGCATCGCCCTGCCACTGGCCACCCAGCCCAGCGCCCACCTTGGGGTGACCCAGCCCCACCGTGAGCCCCCAGCCCTGCCACGGCCACCTCCTGGCTGCTGGTGGCATCGGGGGCACACGGTGGCATCGCTGGGAGTCCCGATGAGCACAGGGATTGCTGGGCAGGGGGGGCACCCTCATGTTGTGTCCCCAATATTTGGTGCCACCAGCACCCCCGGGACCCTCTGGCTGGCAGCTCACCCTGCACCCCTCAGGGAATCTCCCACAAGTGCTGGATGGCTTCAATCAGGATGGAAAAGGAGGGAAAGAAGAGGGTGACAGCCTGGTTTTGGGGAGCACCCTCACGCTGTGACCCCATTATTTGGTGCCACCAGCACCCCCAGGACCCTCTGGCTGGCAGCTGACCCTGCACCCCTCAGGCACCACCAGGGAATGTCCCACAAGTCCAACCAGGATGGAAAAGCAGGGAAAGAGGGGGTGACAGCCCGGTTTTGGGGACCCAGCGGGGCGTGCCGTGCCCGGCTGCGTGGGTGCTGCACACATCCTGCACCCTGCAGGGAACCGGTTCCCCACGGTGCTGACAGCAGGGAAAGTGCAGGCACAGGGAGAAAAACCAGTTTGGCGTGTGGGGAGAGCAAACCCGCCCTCCGAGCAGGCAGCTGGGTGGGTGCAGCACCCACAGCGCCCACGACACCCCGGGGTGCCTCTCTCTGAGCACTCACCTTGTCCCCTGAATCCCCTAATCCAGGACTGGCACCCCAATTCCTGCTGGCCCAGCCCCGTGACCCCGGGATCAGCCCTCAGGCTGCCCGGGAGCTCATCACCACCAGGGCCAGCACGTGAAATATTAACAACATTAACCAGCCAGAAGGATAAATTGCAGCGCTGGGGAGCTGGGTGGGATGTGCTGGGGTTCCTCCATGCCAGCTGTAATTGAATTTTCCCGTGGGAGGGGATTGGGATCACTGGGCACCACTGGCAAAGTGGGGGCAGCCAGGAGGAGTCGGCATTTCCCGGGGCACTGGGCTGGGAAAAGTGGCTGTGGGAGAGGGTTGGGGTCTGGTACAGCCCCCTCCCCACACCCAGCCAGCTTCCAGGATGGATCATTCCCACCTGCAAGGGCAAAGGGGGCTGCCCAGACCCCCCAGAGCAGCCCTGCACCATCGCTCTGCATCCACCCCGCGCTTGGCACCGGCGCAGCCGCTGCTCCACAGGGACCTGCGGCCGCTCAGGATTAATTAGCAGAGCTCTTTAATTCCCTGCCCTGCTCGCTCACACGGGCCCGTTACCTGCTGCTGGAGGCAGGCAGCTCTGCCAAGCTGCCTCCCAGCTCGCCAGCCCCAGCTGGGGACCCCTGACAGGGTCCCAGGGTGTCACTTTGCTCCCAGGACTCTGCACCCACTGGCTAAAAACCACAGGCAGGGTGAGGAACCCAGAGGCCTCATCCCAAAATCCCATCAGTGTGGCTCTCCCTGTCCCAAAATCCCATCAGTGTGGCTCTCCCTGTCCCAAAATCCCATCAGGGTGGCTCTCCCTGTCCCAAAATCCCATCAGGGTGGCTCTCCCTATCCCAAAATCAGCCCCAAAGGGACGAGCCCTCGGGCAAGCAGAGCTGGCCACCGGCACATTCCCAGCCCCTCTTTCTCTTTCCAGGAAAGAACAGCCCCACCGGCTCACCCACCATATCCTGTTTTTGTGGAAAGTTCATGGCAATCCCGCCAGCCCCGACCCTGCTCTGGGAATGCTGCAGGAGATGCCCCAGGAGGGCTCCGGGCTGGGTGCCAACCTGAGAAATCCCAGCACCAGCCAAGAGCTCGTGCCACGGGACAGGGAATGCAGCAGCTCAGGGGACAAGTGCCAGGGGACACCCCCTTCTTCCCTGGCACACGCCAGGATGGCACAGCCCGTGCCACAGGGCTCCCAGAGCTGCAGGCTCAGCGCTGGGACACACGAGGACGCACATTCCCAGATCCACCAACATTCCCAGTGGGGCTGGGACCATATGGCAGTGCCCAAATCCCGCTGCCCTCACCCAAATGGAGCCCCCCATGGTGTACCCCATCCCACTGGGGTTGTGGGGGCTCAGTCCTGGGCACCCTGCAATCCTCTCATCCCATCCCCTCCCCCTGAGCCCGGGAGGAAGCAGCACTTATTGCTCTTGGAGACAGCCGTGGCTTTGCTTTTTTTTATTTTTTTTTAATGTAGTTTTTTTTTCCTTCTCTATTTTATTTCCCTCAGTTTTATAAAAAGCACCTGACCGCAGCAGGCAGCTGCTGCAGCCCACGCTGGCACCCAGCTGGGCTCCAGCCCTGCAGCACCCGGGACCCCCAGGCACCCCCAGCAGGGCAGGGGGGGCTGTGAACCCACATCAGGGGGTTTGGGGGCACCACAGCCCCAGGGAGGGGGTGCCACCCTCAGAGCCACGACTGGCACTGGGGGTCCCCAGTGGGAGTAGGATGTGCTGTGCCCCCCACAGCAGCTCCAGCACCCCAGAACGGCAGCAGGAAGGACAAGGTGGGCACACGGCTGGGACCCCCCAGTGGGTCAGAGCTGTGCCAGCCATAGGAAACCAGGCAGGGCTCCCCCAAGCCACGCTGTAGGGCCACGAGTCCTGCGCCTCCACTCGCCCCGAGCTGGCCGGGAGCCGCGAGCAAACATCCTGCGGACGTTTGGGGAGAGCCAAACTGCCCGGGAAGGAAAGGAAGGGCTGCAGGCGGGGCAAATCCTCCCAGCCAGGTGCAGCGGGACACAGAGCCACAACCCCAGCCGTGCCTCAGTTTCCCCCGGGTGCTGCTGCTGACCCCCGGGCACTGCTGAGTCACCCCCAGCAGGACGGAGTCCCCGCCCAAGCGGGGCCCCAAATTTAAACCAAGCCACCAACAGGGGGGACAGCAAAGCCACCAGCGTGGGGGGCAGCGGGGAGTGGAGCAGGGTGAAGAGGCAAGCCAGGCTGGCAGGATTTGGGGCCAGAGCAGCAGGGCTCGGGGCAGCAGGGCCCCGCGGGAGGCTGGCCCCGAGGCCACGTGTCGCCCCGGGCACCCATGGGATGCAGCCGGCAGCTCCCGGGGAGCGCAGCCCCGCTGCCAGCCCCGCTCTGGGCTGGGCTGTAATTACAATTCACCTCCTCACATCCTGCGCGATGCTCTGAGTCACTCACTGCCCCAGCAGACCGAAGGAAAAGCAGCTTTTTCAAGAGTCACCCACTTCCTCCGCCAGCGAGGCTCTGCCTGGAGGCAGCACCCCGAAAACCCAGCCCTGCTCCCCAAAAACACAGCTGAGAACGGGGCTGCAGGGCTGGATGCGCCTCCCTCGGCCGGGCGCAGGTCCCTCTCTCTCTCTTCAGGTGACATTATCCCAAAAGTCACTCTAGGGCTACCCCAAAAGCCATGCCAGAGTTTCCCGGGGCTCTGCCCCCCCAGCACGGCTGGTGTGAGCCCAAATAGCCCCAGCCCGTGCCCGGCACAAGGAGCCCCTTGAACAATCCTGTTTATAAAGAGGTTTTTCCTTTGCGTCTACGCAAACGGAGCCCCGAAGAGGCTCCGGAGCAGCCGGGCTTCAAAGAGCCGATTCTTGTCCTGCGCGTCCCGGGACACGGGGATTTTCCAGGCCGGTGGCCAGCCCGGTTGCCTCGGTGGGTGGCACATCTGCCATCAAAGGCCGACAGTGCTGGGAACGGGCTGGTGGCAGCTTGGGGACCGCAGAGCCGCAGGGGCTGGGGTTGGCATTGCTTCCAGCCGGGTATGGGGACAGGATGGGTGCCAGCCGCCCCCCGGGCATCGCCCACCCTGAGCAACCTCAGCAGAGCCAGAACTGGGGCACCCGCACCCCAAACATGTGGGGGACACAGGGGAACGCACACACATCCTCCTGTCCCGGCGGGATTTAGGGTGATCCCTGCAGGGGGAACCGCACCGCAGATCCCAGCCCCGGTTCCCGGTCCGGGATTCCCGGCGCTTCCCGCGCCCCTCGCTCCACGTGCTGGGGGAGCCCCCGCGCCCCAAAGCCACCGGCGAGCGCGACAGCCCCGGGGGCGCCCCGAGCCACCCTCTCCACGGGCAGGGGACACACCCGGGCCACCTTTAGGGGATCCCCGGGTCACATTTAGGGGGATCCCCGCCGCACCCGCGCCCCGCACTCACCGGCGAGCAGGACGAGCGGCAGCAGTAGCCAGTAGAGCCCCGCGCAGAGTCCCCGCCGGTTCATCCCGGGGCGGGGGGGGAGGCCCGGCCCGAGCCGTTCCGAGCCGTTCCGCCCCGCCGGGGCTGGGCTGGGCTGGCCCCGGTGCCGGTGCCGCTGGCCGGTCCCGCGGCGCTCCG
>JAODHX010000721.1:1439820-1464118 GCA_027576295.1 Cossypha polioptera | reverse complement strand
CATGGCGGCCCCGCCGTGCGCAGCTCCGGCCGCGCCGGGCGGGCGGGACGGGAGCGGCTCCGCCCCGGGGCGGCTCCGGGCGGGGAACCGGGGCCGGGAGCGGCTCTGCCATTGCGGTCTGGGGGTCTGGTTACTCAGGGCGTGGAGCTCCGGTATCGCGGAGCATTGAGCATCATTCCCCCGGTATTTGGAGCTCCGGTATCGCGGAGCATTGAGCATCATTCCCCCGGTATTTGGAGCTCTGGTATCCCGGAGCATTGAGCATCATTCCCCCGGTATTTGGAGCTCCGGTATCCCGGAGCACTGAGCGTCATTCCCCTGGTGCGTGGAGCTCTGGTACCCGGGTATTTGGAGCCCCAGTACCCGCGGTATTTGGATCTCTGCTATGCTGGAGCATTGAGCATCAGCCCCCGGGGCACACGGAGCTCTGGTATCCCCGTTCACAGAGCCCCACATTCCCAGTGCATGGAGCTGTGACACTCCAGACGTGGAGGCAGCCCAGAGCAGGAAGGTCTGGTACCCCAGGACATGAGGCATCGATAGCCCTGGTGTGTGGAGCCCTGACTCCCTGGTGCCTGGAGCTCTGACACTTCATGCACAGAGCCCAAATTCCCCCATGTGTGGAGCTCTGATAACCCCAGTGCATGGAGCTGCAATTCCAGGGGCATGGAGCCCTGGCACCTTGGCACATGGAGCTGCAATTCCAGGTGCATGGAGCCCTGGCACATCCAGGGATGGAGCCCCAGGCTCTCCTCTGGAGAGTTCCCAAGTACCTGCTCTGTGTGGATCTGGATTTCCCTGCCTGGCCCAGCCTCAGAAAGGAGCTCCCTGCCTGGGGGTTCCATTTCCACCCCCTCACCCTGCCCAGCCTTGCACACACAGCTCCTCAGGACTTTCCAATTTCCTGCTTTTCCATCCCTCATCACCTCGTGTGAACTCCTGGAGTCATTCTGTGTTTGTTAAACCCATTGGGTGGGATGAGACCCAGGAGGGACAATAACACAGCCCTGGGTTCTGGACCAACAGCTCCTGGTGTCACTGAGTCCTGGGCAGCTCAGGGAGCTCCCATCTCCCATCTCCCATCTCCCATCTCCCATCTCCCATCTCCCATCTCCCAGTGGTGAACGTTGTTTGGCTGTAAAAAATCCCCCAAATGAGCAGAACTGTTCTTCCATTAGCAAATACTCCTTGGATCTGCTCCAATCCCATCGGGCAGGGCTCGCTGCAGAAAGCAGAAGCAGTTTGAGCCTGTAACAGCCCTGGCTGAGCTCAGTGTTTGCTGCTGAGAGCTGTGACCAGGAAAAGTCCACCCACACCCTCTGGAGAGCCCCTGCCATGGCAGGGACACCTTCCACTGTCCCAGGCTGCTCCAGCCTGTCCAGCCTGGCCTTGGGCACTGCCAGGGATGCAGGGGCAGCCACAGCTGCTCGGGGCACCTGTGCCAGCCTCTCACCATCCTCACAGGGAAGGATTTCTCCCTAATATCCCATCTAACCCTGCCCTCTGGGGAAGCCATTGCCCCTTACCCTGGCTCTTTTCCAAACCCCTCTCCAGCTCTCTCAGAACCCCTTCAGGCACTGGAAAGAGCCCTAAGGTTCCCCTGGAGCCTCCTCTTCCCCAGGCTGAACAATCCCAACTCCTGGTAAGGTCAGCTCCCTCTACTGCCAGAGACAGCCCCTGCTGCCTCACAAACTAAGATTTTCCTGAGCTCAGATTATCTCTTTGGCACCAGAAGAATCCTCTGGGCAGCTGTTCCAAACCTGGAGGAAGGACAGGGAACCAGTGGAACCAGGGCTGTGCAGCTCCCTGGGATGAGCTGGACGGGTTTTTCTGGTGACCTTACAAGCACAGCACTGGACAATGAGCTATTCCAGCAACTCCTCTTCTTCCTGGCAGATGGAATTGCTGATGGAATTTATCTGCCTACTCGTGGAAATAAATAAGCAGGAGCTTATTTCCTGGGAAAAAAAAAAAAAAAGGATCTTTTCAGCCTGCCAGGCAGCTCTGCTTCTGCCTCTCACTAACAGAGGGGCTGGAACAGGGGGTCTGTGTCACCCCTGTCCTGTTTGTGAGCACCCCACGATCCCACCCTCACTGCAGGAGACTCCACCACATTTTCCTGGAGGCTGGGTGAGGTTCCCAGACCCCTCAACCCAACCAGGCCCTGGCAAACCTTCACCAGGATGAGCTGCTGGGTGCCCCCACTGTTCCATCCCACAGCCAGGATCTCTCCTCCCCCTCAGATGTGGGATCAGTTTTGCCAGGAAGGGCACAAAGGTTACACCAAACTGGACTTGCAGTGACCCAGCTGCCAGAAATCATGGTTAAAAGCCAACATTCCTGAGATTCCTGCCTGAACTCCTGATTTATCCCCCATCTCCAAGGATTCCAACTGCACCCACCAGCACAGACCAGGACTGGAACACCCCAAGGAAATCAGTTTTTCCTGTGATTGTTCCACCTCTCAAACAACACTGCTGACTCCTACTGCAATTTCCATCTGCAAAGAACTTTCCTAGGACCCTTTTCCAAATGTGATGTCAAAGGGCTCTGGAATATCACCCGGGAGGTGACTCCACAGAGGCTCAGGGCTGATCCGTGCCTGGCAAAGGAATCAGCACCTGGAATCTGGATTCCCCCAGGAGCCTCTGGCTTTGTCTCTTTTCTGGAGGCCATCAGGGATTTAAAAGTGCTTTGAGATGCTGATAGGAGAGGTGTTATTAGAAACTGGCAGTAGAAAAGCTTGGGAACTAACTTTAATCAGCTTAACCAGGCAATTAAAGAGCTGTGCTGAGCCTGGAAGTTTCTGTTCCGTTCAGGATTTTAACACTTCAGTGTGAAGTGGAACAAAATGCCCTGAATTTCAACATCTCCCTTCCACGAGGGAAAACGAGCACAAAAATTTCCCTGCAAATCCACTGGAATGTTTCGTTTCAATCTCAGCTGAGGAAACTCATGCACTTTAAACCCTTTAAAAAAAAAAAAAAAAAAAAAGCGCCAACAAAAAGAAAAAAAAAACAAAACAAAACCCAACAAATTTGAAATATCTTATTTCAACACCAGAAGAATGCAGCTCCCCAGCCAGATCCCTGGGCTTGGGATAGAAGCCTCAGAGCTGGTTTTGTCCCCCTAAAAGAGGGAAAAACGTGGTGATCCAGCTCTGCCTCCCCCAGAGCCCAAGGCAGCACCTCCTGCCTGCTGCAGCAGGTTGGATCAGGCCCTTGGAGAGGACACAAAACTCCTCTCTCTCCCCTGGCCAGCCTGGATTTTGTGTCTGATCCAGAGCTAATGGATTTGGCTCGCATTCCTCGCTGCTGGCTTTTATCTGCTCTCCCTTTCAGCTGGGAATTGTGCTACCAACCTCCTGTCACCCAGAGGGTGTTAAGTGACTCCAAGAGGGACAAAGGCCTCGAGAGCTGCCAGATTGCCTCTCTCCAGAAGCTGGAAGGCAGAGGTTTTTTCTCCCTCCTAAAAGACCACAAGCTTCTGGCTATGGATCCACCTTTATTTAGGATTTATATAATCCCAACTCCACTTCAAGCAACAACAAAACTTTAAACGGTGGAAGGGGATATAAAGAAAACAGGCAAAAGCAGCCTTGGTGTTTAAAATAGCCATTTTCCAAAGGAAGAAAGAACCCAAAATGGGATTTCAGTTCTTCCCTTGCAGCTGTTCTTCAAACCTGACAGTTTAATTCAAGGGGCACCACAGTGTCGCCTCCTGATAACATAGCAAAACATCCAATGCTACCAGAAAACAAAAGGAAAAGTCGATTTCCAAGTATTCTAGCTGCTAGGAGAGATGGAAAACAGGCCATTCTAACTGCAGAACAGTTACTTGGAAGCTGAACAAGCAAAGGAACTCTTAAGAGAATAAAAGTGTGTTTAGTTTGTAAAGTTTCCCAGTGCAGAGGACAAGGGCAGGATCCCTGGGGAGGAATTGCTGGCTCTGCTCCAGAGGCTGCTGGGGACTCTGCAGCCAAAAATCACCTCCCAGCACCCCAAACCTTCCTCTCCCACAAACTCCATTCAGTTCTCACCTTCCACAGGTCCCTCTTCAGCTTCATGGGGTTATTTCAACGCTGTTGTCACTGGGGAAAATTAGAGTGTCCAAACTGAGAAGACCCTTTATGTGAAATCAGGAATTTTGGGATGCTGTCCATGATGTTTGGGCAAGGCTGGAGGTGACAGGTATGGAACTGCCACTTCCACTGCTGCTCCAAGTCCCACAGCCTCCTTTTTGGAGATACCAGTTCCACTCCTTTTAGTCAAATCCTACAGAAACAGCCTCCAGGTTTTACCAGCAAATCCACGGGCTTCCCTCATTCCAAAGTTCCCCCTTTTCCCTCTGACACGTTCCTGAGGCTCCCCCCGGACAGGCAGAGCCCAGTTCTCCTTCCTTGCTGCACTCAGGGCAGTTTGCAGGGCATTAACCTTGGCTCCAAGTGAGGGAATTGATCTGCTGCTTCCCAGTTCCAGCCTTCAGCTCCCCAAATTGTTGGTCCCCAGGGAGCAATTTGCCACTGAAATAATCCATTTGTCGCTGCAGGATGTGAAATCCAGGCTCCACTTGTGCAGCCAGAGCCTGGAAATGCAGCAGGAGCTTTTCCACCATGATTAGTTCCATCCATTTGGGAAGCTTCTCTGCACGGAGGGTGGGATGATAACAGAGCCTCAGGGCAGAGCTGGGAGGCTTGAGAGGCTCAGCTAATTGGAAATTAAAGGCAAGAAAGAAATTCTTTGGGCTCTTAGGCCAGGAAGATATGAAGCTTTTAGCGTTCAGCATAATAAACATAAAGAAAGGAACATCAGAGCCCTGAACTCCAGCATTCCTTTGGCATTTCTGGCTCCCAGCTTGAGAACAGAAGCCACCACCAGACCAGTTTGGCTGCTGCAGGTCTCTGAGTGGGCAGGAAATCCCTCCAGCCCCACTCCTGCCCCAGTTCCCAAACTGGGCAGCTTCAGGCCAGCAGCTCAGGATGGTTTTTAAGGGCAGATGTGGCCACTTTGTGCCCTGAGTGGGCAGTGGGGGCTGCAGGCACCATCCAGTTTCCCCCCAGCCTCTGAACTGCACTGTGTGGGCTGGCAGATTGATCCATGGTAAAAATAATTCCAGGAAACAAACCAAGTTATTTTTAACCCCAGTCAGTCCCATGATCCAGGAGGTGAATCTGGGAGAGTCCCCCTCAGCAAGGGGTTACTCCTTTGGCTCACAGGTGAAATCACAGACTGCATTGCTGATAAATTAAGTTTATTTGTCCTCATTAGTTCTTCACCTCACAACTTTTAAATCTGCACATTTTTAGAAAAGGCATTCATTTGAAAATCCTCCTATAATCCAGCTCTAAAACAACTATTCCTATTTATATTTAAAGCAGAAGCTTTGTCACATTAAACCCTGATTATTTATTATCTGCTTCATGTCCTTTTATTCTAAACAGACACTCCATGGCTTCACTTACTTTTCAAGTACAAAGTTTCCCTCCAGGATCTGTGTCCTGAGATCATTCCAGGGAGCAATGAGGGTTTGCTGTGCTGGGAGTGGGGGACAAACCCTGTGGCTGCTCAGAGCAAGTTCCAGGGGCAAAGCAGGATCTTCCAAAGTGCAGCTGTGAGAGAGAAAAGGAGGAAGCAGCAGGCAGGGGACAGGGAGGAGGTGTCCAGAGCAAATTCTGGGGACTGAGGAGCATCTGATGCTGGGGGAACCCTTCCTAAGCAGCACAAAATCCCACAAAATGTTGTTACCTCACAAGGCTTTCAGGGCTGCCAGCACTGCCAGGGAGCTGCAGCCAGGGACTCCCTCCTCTGGTGGGAGCTTTGTAGTGAATGCAGGGCTCAGGTGACAGAACTGTGGCATCAGAGTCACTGAGGCTGGAAAAGACCTTGGAGATCAGTGAGTCCAACCCTGAGCCCAGCAGCACCACCATGGTCACCTCAATGCCACATCCACATGGTTTCCAGCATTTCAGGGATGGGGATATCACCACTCCCCTTTCCATGAATAAAATTCCCTGATATTCAACCTAACCCTCCCCTGGCACAACTCTGCTCCTGTCCCTGTTCCCTGGGAGCACAGCCTGACTCCCCTGGCTGTCCCCTCCTGTCAGGGAGTTGTGCAGAGCCAGAAATTCCCCCTGAGCCTCCTTTTCCCCAGGCTGAGCCCCTTTCCCAGCTCCCTCAGGATTCTCCAGCCCCTTTCCCAGCTCCCTCAGGATTCTCCAGCCCCTTTCCCAGCTCCATTCCCTGCCCTGGACATGGAGAAGCCCTGAAGCATGGAGCAGCCCCAGCAAATGGGGAGTTCTGGTTTTATCTGGTTTTATCTGGTTTTATCTGGTTTTATGTGGTTTTATCTGGTGTCCTGTGCTGACAGACCCACAACTGCTCCCTGCCCTCACCTCACCTCTGAGGGAGCTGCTGGCCAGATCTCCCAAGCCTTGAGCTGTGTCTAAACAAGGAGGAATGTTCTGGACGAGCTGGAAATGCCATGATATACTTGAATGACAATTAGGAACATCCTAAGCAATGTGGGCTATAAACAAATGTCCCTTGCAGATGTGCAGGGATCCCTGAAATGCTGGTTGGGATTTCTGAGAGGTGGAACAGCAGGAGCTGACTCGAGTGCTGTTCTTATTCCAGTTTGATGGGATTATCCAGCTTCATGAGGCACACACCAGGAACTGCCATGGAGGGGATTACAGGTACATAAACATGGGAATGGGGAGTGGTTGGGATCACAGGAGGGCAGGAACAAGCAGCTGAGAGCCCAGAGCCAGTGGAGCACAGCAGTTTGCACAGAAGCAGAGCTCTCAGGCAGCTCCAAGCTGCTTGGGAAGGAATTTGAGCTGTTCCCAGGTACAGAGCACCTGGATTTTCCTAAGGCAGCACAACATCACCCACAGAGAGCACATGGAAAAGACTGCAGGGGTGGAAGTAGAGCTGCTGGTGGGACAAATGGGGAATCATGGAATGGTTTGGGTGGGAAGGGATCTAAAATCTCTCCTGTTCCACCCCCTCCATGGGCAGGAACACCTTCCACTAGCCCAGGCTGCTCCAAGCTTCTCTGGGCACCCTGTGCCAGGGCCTCTGCACCCTCACAGGAACAATTCCTTCCTTACATCCCAACTGAATTTCCCCTTTCAGTCTCAACCCAAACATGCTCAGGGCTCCCTCCAGCTGCTGCCCTGAAGGCCCAGAGGAGCTGATTTGAATCCAGGCAGGTTTACTGCAGACAGGGAAGGGTGTGGAACAGGCTCCAAGGCAGAGCAGGGATCTGCTCTGTGGAATTGAGCAATTGTGCTCCCCAGGAACTCTGGCTAAAGGAGAGCTACACCCAGCCTGGGGAAGGTTTGCACAAGGAGAACTCCTCAGAGAGCATGGGCTGGAAATGGGGTCAGGAGTTAAGGGCTGATGCAAAGGGGCATTTCTGAGCCTGCACTTGGCTGGGCCCAGAGCACGAGATGGGAAGCACGGCTTGGACCAGCTTTAGACCCAGATTTTTGGAAATTAAGGAGAGCCCTGAAATGAGCACCTCACCCCCAGCTCCCCACAAATGTCCTGCACCAATAACAGAACAGAATCCTGGGATGGTGTGGGTTGGAAGGGACCTGAAAGCTCATCCAGTGCAACCTCACTTCCACTGTCCCAGGCTGCTCCAAGCCCCATCCAGCCTGGCCTTGGGCACTGCAGGGATCCAGGGGCAGCCACAGCTGCTCTGGGCACCTGTGCCAGGGCCTGCCACCCTCCCAGGGAACAATTCCTGCCCAATATCCCAGCTAACCCTGCCCCTGGCAGTGGGAAGGCATTCCTGTGTCCTGGCACTCCAGGCCCTTTTCCAAAGTGCCTCTCCAGCTCTCTTGGAGCTCCTTCAGGCACTGGCAGGGGCTGTCACCCCAATCCAACACTCACCTGAACAATCCTCACCTTTCCTTACACCACAACCCAGGGAATGTTTGCAGCTACACGTGGAAGGAATTCAGGGCATTCTCCCTGGATCCAAACCCCCCAGCTGTGAACAGGGGGGATCCCTTGTTTGCACCCAGAACTCACAAATTTCGGGAGAAAGGAAAAACAAGTTGATGTCCAGAGCTCACAATGGAAAGCAAATGTTAAAACAACAAGTTACAGGCAAACAAAACACTGGCAGCTTGGGCAGGGCTCTCTGGCAGCTCTGAGTTTCCTGACCTGTCCCATGGCTCCTGTTGGGGCACCCCAGTGAGCAAGGTGGGCTGGAAGGAGCAGGAGTGATCCTTTTGGAGCTGATGGCAGAGTCGTGGCTGTCCAGAGAGCTTTTACAGCTGAACCCATCCTCACTGAGTTACCATTTAGGGAAAGAGCTGGGAGAAGAGAGGAGTAGAGGCTAAACCCTGAGCACGAGGAATATAAACACTGGCCCTTGTGGAAGAGCAAGTGATGATATCATGCACACATCACACACCCTTCCTGTGTAAACAGGAGTGCCAACAGGAGCAGGCTTTGCAAACTGCATGTCCAGCTGCCTCTGGGTAGCTCTGGAGGGCTGCAGCCATCAGTGAGGCCAGGAACATTTCTTAGGATCAGACTCTGGTGCTTTCAGGCACTTCCCAAGCTTCTCACAGCCTGGAGGGGACCAATTCTGTTCAAAACAAACAGAAAGAGACAGAGAGATGATTCACACCGAGTATCTGCTAAGCTCTCACCCCAAGCAGCTCTTTATGTTCCTCACAAAGACACTTTTATGTGCTGTTGAGAAATGAAACTCTTCTTGCAGCCCAAGCCTCTGGGCTCATAAACTTCCCCACTCCAAACAGTGCTCAAATAAAAGCTGGGAGAGGCTACAAATCCTGGGCAGCAGATGATTCCCTCTTCTGGGACACACCAGTCCTTCCTGGCCTCTCCCAGTCCAGTTTGCTGGGATGCTGGTGACCCTCCTGTCCCTCCTGTACAGCACAGAGCAACCAGAGCAGGAGGTTTTGGTGACACCCCCAGTTTCCCTGGGATTCCAGGGGAGGTCCCATTCTCAGCACTGCAATATCCAAGCACCTTCCTGAGGAGGCAAAAGGCAGCAGAAGGCCAAGGGTGTGTGAGAGATAAGAATGTTGGTATTTTAATGAGCATTTTGATGATGAATCCATGGGCAGATGGGGCAGGAAGCATTCCTGAAACACCTCTTTCACTGCACACCAAAATTATTTGTTTTCTTTATTTCCATGTTTCTGGAGCTACCTGAATGTGCAGAACAGAAAAAGGACACCAGCAAGGAGATCCACTGCCAACCTCAGCTTCCAGAGGGAGGAATGGAGGAAGGAATTTGGATAAATGAACATTTTTGATTTCACTGAGGTTTTGCCACTTAAAATTTGGGATTGTGGTCATGGGAAGAGCAGATAACAACTCCCATTCTGCCTTCAGGGATCTTTTGTGCTCGTTGTCTGTCCCTCTCTCTCTCAGGTCTGTCCATCCATGGGACATTCTGCTGTCCCCTATTAAAGGCCAGTTCAACACTGACCTCTTGCCTTTTGTTTTGCTGATTTTCACCCTGCAAGTATTTCTGTTTTCTTGGAAATAAATTCCTATAGAAAAGAAATGCTCAACCCCAGGAAAAAAACCAAAAACCAGTGGAGCAGGTTTTTGTTCCATGGAGCTGACAACAGATGGCAGTGAGACACCAGCTATTCCTGCAGAGGAGCAGACACAGAGGGAGCTGTGCTGGAGGCACCTCTGCACCAGGGCTCTGCAGGCTTTCACAACAATTAATGCCATTTTCTAAATCTGTTCCTCTGGTTTAAAATGTGCAGCCACGGCTGGAAAATGAGTGCTCTGCAGAAGGAACTGAGAGCCAAAGGAGCACATGAAATGAAATGTTTGTTCTTTTGAAAAAGCAGAACAATAAATGGTCTGTGCTGCACTCCTGCAGTCCCAGTCCTGCTGCTGGTCTGTGCTGGGAGCCCTGGGGACACCACGTGTGCTGCAGGAACAGCCTCTCCCACACTTCCAGAGCAGGAAAACCCAGCAGAGCCCTGGGGGAGCTCCCTGGACACTGCTGGGACCAGCACAGATGGGCTGCAAACACTCCCTGCTCTGGTGCTTCCATCAGTCCTGGGCTGCAGGAGCTGCACAGTGATCTGTGCTGCAATGGTTGGGTTGGAAGGGACATTAAAGTTCATCCAGTGCCACCCCTGTCATGGCAGGGACACCTCCCACTGTCCCAGGCTGCTCCCAGCCCTGTCCAGCCTGGTTTTGGACATTGCCAGGGATGCAGGGGCAGCCACAGCTGCTCTGGACACCTGTGCCAGCCCCTCACCATCCTCACAGGGAAGGATTTCTGCCCATTCCCTGTGTCCTGTCCCTCCCTGGCCTTGGACATTTCCTTGAACACTTCCACACACTTTGTTTATGTGTAAGCAAAGACAATTCTTCTCCTCTCTCCCAAATACATCAAACATCCTTATCAAATAAGCAGGTGACAGGAGATAGTGTCAGGAAATGACCTTCATCTCCCAGCATCACCCAAATACAAATTTAGGCCCCAATCCTCCCCAGCAACATAATCACTCCTTAAAAATTTGCTTATCTTCATTTCTGGTGCCTGATATTTTGGTGGAGTGACCATGGAGTTATCCTGTGAGGAAAACTCCCCATGTTTCCTGCTGGGATTGAAACATTTCTCCTGGGGTTAGGACCCCCAGCTCACTCTGTGCCTCTGCTGGCCTTCAATTTGTGAGGCAGTTTTGGAAGAAATGCCTTTGCAGTGCAGGGCTCTGGCAGCAGCCAGGCCATGGGGACAGTGCCTGAACCCAAAAGGTCCCAGAGGAGCAGAGAACAGTGCTCATTAAGGGAAAAGTAGAATAAGGAAAGAAAACAACACAGAAACAATGGGCCCTCAAATCTTTTTCCTATTTAACATCTAAAAATAAAGAGATGGGACAAAGCTAAGGGAGATCTTTGCCTTGTTACTGAGGGGACACAGCTCCACGTTTTGTTCTTTGCTGGTGACAGACCAGAGGCAGCAGGTTCTGACTGATTCAGATTATTTCTGTTACTATTTTCTAACAGCCCATTTCAAGATTTTGTCTTTAAGAAGATTTTGCCTGTTGCTATTTTGTCTGTCAGCCCACAGACACATTCCCTCAGAAGACACAACCTCCTGTCGAGTGACAACCTCCCCCAGATTATCCAGCTCCTTTCCCAGGTTCTCAACAAAGCAAGCAGGGCTTGACAGGGAAGCCAAACTGTAACTTTCCAACAGGAGACTTGAAAGAGAAAACAGAACTGAAAATGTTCCTGAAAATTTCAATGAAGGCTTTGGAAAATTCAGGCATGGGGAGAATTGGAGGAGACAGAGCAAGACTAAAGATCACTGAAAATGAGGCATTGCCCCATAGAAGGCTCAAAGCAAAGAGGGCAGGGTGAGATGGGATATTGGGGGAAAGTCCTCCCTGTGAGGGTGGGCAGGCCCTGGCACAGGTGCCCAGAGCAGCTGTGGCTGCCCCTGGATCTCTGGAAGTGCCCAAGGCCAGGCTGGAGGGCTTGGAGCACCTGGGATGGTGGAACCATAGCAGGGGTGGGACTACAGGAGCTCTAAGATCCCTTCCCACCCAAACCATTGCAGGATTCCATGATTCCAGGATTTTGAGGTTTGCAGAAGGGGATTAGAAAAGAAAAGAAGAATTTGCCCTGTCTCTAAGCAAGGAAGCCACCAGCAGATGACCGTGCATCTCTTCTCACCCCCTCCCAACACTGACATTTTAAGAAACCTTTCCAAAATGCATTTTAACCCAAGGATTCCCCAGTGCATTTGTGTTTAGGCACTCACCATGACAGCCTGGTCACACACGTTCAGCTGGGGCTGGCCTGGCACCAGGGTGGCCCTGTGCTGCTGGACCAGCCCTGAGATGTGCTCCACAGCCCTCTGGTACTCATCACTGGCAAAACTGCAAGGGGAAAGCACAGGGGTCACTGCTGGGGCTTCACTCTGCTGCCCACACCACCAGGCTGGCCCACAGGACTTTCCCTGGGCCTCAAGGAGGAGGAGATGTGGAAACATCTTGCCAGCTGGAATGAAATCCAGGCTGGCAGGGTGCTCTGCTGAGGGCAGGGGTGGCAGTGGCTTGTCCTCCCCACAAATCACCTGGCTCCAGAGCAGCTCAGCTTTCCATTCAGGGCCCCTGAATGTTTCCTCCTCGTGCAGATCTGCTAGGAGCTCATGTGGATTCCCAAGGGAATTGTCTTAGCAAATAGAAGAGCATTTCTGGGCTGTCCTCGAGCTGTCCCTTAAATGATTATCAAGGGAGACTTCCCAGACACAGGACAAACACTTTCTCAGACAGCTCAGGACAGAAAATTTCCCAAGGCAACCCTTCCAGCGTGTCCCCCCTGAGGTCAGCAGCTCTCCACTCTCATCCCCCACCCCTCCAGGAGCTCTCCTGGAACACCTGCCCCAGCGGAGGCGTTTGCTGGAGGGAAGTGAGGGGAATGTCAATATTTTGTTTTACAAGAGTGTTCTCAGGAAGGCTTTCAAACACAACCCCGGGCCAGTTAAACTCCACAGCCACCAAGGAAATGAACTCAAATTATGCAAACAGAGAGAAGAATAGAAGGGCCTTGTCCAAGATGAGAATACCTCCCCCATTCCACAACAGGCTGAGGTTCTGCCCCATCCACATTCTTCCATTACAGCTTGATTATTCCAAGCTGGGACCCATCTGCCATGCCCCAAACGTGCTCAGAAATGACCAGATCCTGACCCATAGATTCCTCCAGCAGGTATTTGCTGGAGTGGCTCAGAGTGCACTTCACTGATATCTCAAGTATTTCTAAAAAGCAGGATCCCTAATAATGATCTCTCTTTGTCCATCACGTTAAGAGTCACTTAAAAAAACCACCAAAAACCCCACAGAGAGCTGCAAATTCCTTCTGAAGATAAAAGAAACAATGCAGCTGGGTCCTGACCTCGGGCTCCCTCTGCTCCCAGGCCAAGCTGGCCACCAGCCCCACACTCCAGCTAATTTCCTTCTTTGCAAAACAATCACATTTGGAAGGCCAGGGATGTGCCAAGCTTTTCCAGTAAACCCTATAAATATCCCAGCTCGGCAGGCAGCCAGGGAGAGGCTGATGGTGGGGCTGGGCTGAGCTGTGCTGATAGAGAGCAGGAAGGGAAAGTGGGATGAGGAGCTGGAGCTGCTGCTCTCACACCCAGCTGGATGGATCCTGCTGGAGAGAGCTGGACCACCCTGAAATCCAGAGTATCCTGAGAAGCTCCTGAATTTCGTAGAATCTGATAATTCTGGAATGGTTTGGGTTGGAAGGGATTTAAAACTCGTCTCATTCCACCCCCTGCCATGGGCAGGGACACCTTCCACTGTCCCAGGTTGTTCCAAACCCCATCCAAGCTGGAACTGGGCACTGCCAGGAATCCAGGGGCAGCCACAGCTTCTCTTGGCACCTGTGCCAGGGACCCAGCACCACCACAGGGAGGAATTCCTTCCCAATATCCCATCTAACCCTGCTCCATGGAGAATGGTTTTCTTTTCTTGACCCCATGGATATCCCCATTCCATGGGGGTTGGCTTCCCTGCCTTGGCTCCATGGCTCAGTTTTTCCTCAGGTATTTCTGTTCAGCTCCACACTATGCCCCAAAATCCCACAAATCCATGGATTTGTCAAGTATTTACTGACTGCACGGGAGTTAAAACTGCCTCCAGCCCTAAGCAAGTGCATTTTGAGACAAAATCTGCAAGAGTGCCTGGAATTTGCATGTAAAATGGGGATAATTACCTCATGGTAATCAGTGTGAGCTGCTAAGGGAGCTGGGAACCTCTCCTACCTGGAGTCCCATCCTTTCCTGGAATGCATATACAGGCCTGGGCTGCAAGGCCAGGTTTGCTGCATTCCCTGCTCCAAAAAGAGGTGGAATTATCTGTACAGGTGTCTGGGCACCATTGTCTGTGAGGATGCTGCCTCTGGGGCGAGCTGCATTTCGTATTCCAGCTCAGCAATCCCAGCAAGGAGAGCTGGGAATAGCACTGCAAGAATGAGAGGGTGAGCAGGTGGTGTTGTGAGGAGTTTGCTAAAAGAGATCCCCCAGCGACCATGAAATTATTCCAGGCTCAGAACGAGGGAGCAGAGTGGACAAAGTCCAGGGTCATTACACTAATTGACACTTTACCTCCGGGAAGTCCCAGGAGATGCAATCAGGGCTGGATTGGAGCTCGGGGTCCCAGGCACAGGTGTGGGCTGTGCTTCCTTCATTTACTGTAATTGTGCCTTGGCAATCTGCTCCCATCCTCCCCCCACAGCTCCTGGAACCTGCTCTGCTGCTTAACCCCAGCCTGCCCTCCCAGCAAATGCAGCTCTGCAGGGAGGAGGGTTTGTCTCACACACAGCTAAAACTCTGCTTTAATCCTCTGCACCTTTGGGCATCATTCTCTGCCACCATTAAATGCACCCAAACAAATCCAGGAGCATTTTCTGCAGCATTTCAGGATGTTTTACACCTCGTCCTGCTGATCCACAGAGCAGTGTCTGTCCTGGGAGTGATGGGGCCCCGGTGTAACTGAGAGGACTGCAACAAAATATTCACAGAAACCTGACAAAGGGCTCTAGACCAAGAACTTGGGGCAGCCTGGTTTAGTGGAAGGTGATGAGCTTTAAACAGGATGAGCTTTAAAGGCCCAATCCAAACCATTCCAAGATTCTAGGAACAGCAGCTCTCAGACTGATATGAAGTTATGGGAAGAGCATAAAATGGTGGCTAATGATACTCTACTTCCTTCTCCCCTGGAATTATTTTAATTAAAACCATTATTTTTAATTGTGAAATACACCCAGATTCTGATAATTTGATTTTATCTGTTATCAGTGCTTTGAGGCTTCACAGCACCGTGGCATCCAAGTCTTATTACTCAGTCTTCCTCAGTTCCTCTCTTCTATTATCAAGTTTATTTGCAATTTAAGGTCTGCACAATGCAGGAGGCAGAGGCAGGTTTGGGGCTCTGCTGCTGGAATTACTGGAGAGACTCAGGGGAGCCAAAGGAAAATAAATGAGGAATCAAAGGGTGAAGTGGCCCTTACCCCAAGTCACCTCTGCTCCAGCAGCATTTTGGGGCCCAGATGCATCCCTGGAGGCAGGAGGGGCATGTGGCCACTGAGCCATGGGAAAACTTGGAATTCCAGAATCATTCAGGTTGGAAAAGGCCTCCAGGATCTGAGTCCAAGCTGTGAGGATCAGCTCCTTGCAGCAAGGAGATGGGATGGTGCTGATCACCTGTTTTCATGGGACTTGTCCCTCCCCAGCTCCCAGAATCCTGCCTTCCTGCTGGATTTCACTGCCAGGAACCCCAGCACTGAAATGTCAAAGGGGATAAAGGTAGAGTGAGCAGGAAAACCTTCATCTGGGTGTGAACAGGTACCAGGAAATAACAGCTGAAAATCCACTGATCCTCCTGCTGGCTGCTCCTCTGCTATTCCTGAACTTCCATTTTCAGTGCTATTCCTGAATCACCATTTCTGTACTGTGCTCTTCAGGCCACTTTCTTGTGGCTGCAGCACTGCCTGGTCCTGTCTCTGAGGAAGATGATGATGAAGATGATGACATCCATGCCAAACTGCATTTTGTATTTTTCCCAGCTGGTTTGTACAGCTTTTTTCTCTCAATATTCCTTCTCATGCAGCATCACCCAGAACACCTGAGGGCTGATGAAGCACGAGTTCCAGCTTGGTCCCAGAGACTGGGAAAGGGCAGCCAGAGGTGTTTGTGTCCATTCCCAGTCTCCAGGCTGATGGTTCTCCTCCCCAGGTGGATTTTATTTCCCCTTCTCCCCTCTGAGCTGGCTCTGTACACTCCCACCTGGCTCAGCTGCTTCTTCCCACCTTGCTGCATCCAGCCCTGGCGTGGCTGGTGCTCCATGGCTTTTATTATTATTTCATTTGTATTTTATTGGCTCCTTAGCCACAATTTCCACATTTTTAGTGCCACCTCTGCTGTGGCAGCTGCTAATTCAGCCCTGCAGTGCAGCTGGTACCATCTCCCTCTTTTCCAAGATGAGGAGTCAGCATCTCCCCTGGGCACAATCCTTGCTCTTTGTTATTATTCACATTTTCTCCCCTGTTTTGTACCTTCTCTCACTTCCCCACAGCCAGGTTTGTGCCCTGAGCACTAAAGTGAGACTGGCAACTTTTCTATCAGATCCTTTCCCCTTTAGCTTCCCTTCAGGAGCTCCTTCCCTTTTTTTCTGGCTCCATAACCACTGCAATTACCTCTCTGATGATTTCCTGAATTTTCCATCTGCTCGAAATAGGCACTTGTGAGCTCTCTTCTTAATTAATGTGTTCTAAAATCATTATGTTCATCAACCAAGCCTTATCACTTCCATTTTCTTCCATAATAGTAAAATCCATTGCCCTAAGTAAAACACAGGAATTTTGATGTTCATAATTCAATAAACTCATTGCTCAGAGCAGAAGCTGCTACAAACCTGGAGTAGGAACAAGGTGTGAGCAGGCTTTACTTACCCTGCCCTCACTTGTTATTAAGCTTTGCACCTCTGGCTCAAACTGGCAGCATTTCAAAGATTTCTGTTATAAATTCTTCAGCTTCTAAATACTTTTTCTACTTCAGGCTGCATTAGGTTTTTTACTAACTGTATTTTTAGCTGTGCCAGCTTTGCTTTTTAGATATAGATATATAAATATATATAAAATCTTTTGTGTTCTTCTTGACTGGTAATGCAGTATTTTAGTAAATGTCTGTATAAACAATAATCTGACTCAGATAATAAAACTGACAACTGCTTGTGGAGATGGTACCAACAGATAATTTTACTGAATTTGTCACACTGGAGAAACAAGTTCCCTCTGTGGTACTCAGCACACACACACCACAGCCCAAAGATAACAGAATCTGGCCAAGGAAAAAACCTATCAGATCTTTTAGTTCTGCATTCAGATAAATTTGGTAACAAGGGCAGTTATTGCATCCAGGCAGGAAACAAAGCCCAGACTGAGGGAAATGCTTCTGCTTTCTGTGCTGCCCAACACATCCTCAGCTATAGCTGAGAGCTATAAAAAAGTGAGATTTTCTGTCCCCCAGCCTGCACTGATCTAAGTGACAAAAAGGCACAAAGGGCTCAACTCTCAGCACCAAGGAGGAGCTAACTCCTACACAAGGGTCTAAAGGGGCTCCAGAAGGGCTGGAGAGGGACTGGGGACAAGGGGTGGAGGGACAGGACACAGGGAGTGGCTCCCACTGCCAGAGGGAAGGGTTAGATGGGATATTGGGATGGAATTGTTCCCTGGGACGATGTGAGGCCCTGGCACAGGTGCCCAGAGCAGCTGTGGCTGCCCCTGGATCCCTGGCAGTGCCCAAGGCCAGGCTGGGCAGGGTTTGGAACAGCCTGGGACAGTGGAAAGTGTCCCTGCCATGGCAGGGGTGGGACTGGATGAGCTTTAAGGTCCCTTCAAACCCAGTCATTCCAGGATTCTGTGATTCTGTTTTAGGAAATGAGTGTATAGAAATAATCTCTTTTTCCAAAACTCAGAACAATGAATAGCAGTAACTGGACTGTAGCTTGCCTGCTGTGTGTGTCACCTTTGTCACCTGCTCCAGGTGACCCTGCCTTGCCAGGGGATTGCACTGGATGATCTCTGGAACTCTCAACCCTAAATACTGTGTGATTTTGGGATTCTATGATTCTGTCTGTGTTTCCTGTGGATTGGAGGCAGAGGAGCTCTGCCCTCAGAGGTGTTTGCAGCACCTGCTTCCCTGTGATTCCACTGTTCCTTCCCACCATCATGGAGTGAGCATTAAAATAAATTCCAGGGCTCCAAGTGCAATCATTTCTCATATGGCTGCATTGATTTTTTGGATATTCACAAGCTGTTGCCTTGATTGAATTTTATGGCAAGATTATGACCCGATTATGGAGAGCTGTGCTGGTGTTTATTATGCAGCCCCTAATAGAAACCCTCTTTTTAGCAAACCACTCTTCCTTTCTCCAGCACATTCTGCTGCTATTGTCTCCTCTCTAGTCACAATGGAAAACTCATGGGAAGTGGGTCTCCTCTATCGAGTGTGGTAATTAAATTATCCTCATTTGTGGAGCTGTTCCTGGTGTGTATTTTTATTTAGCTTAATTATCCCCCTTGGCAGGGAGCCTGCTGGGAGTCCCCACACTAATGTTCCTCCAAAGGGAATCCAGCATCCTGCTCCCAGCCTGCATCTGTCTGTCCCTGTGTGCTGGCTCTGCTCTCCCTGCCTGCTTTTGCTCACTTTTTATTACATTTATTCCTTATTTAGTGCAGCCTTTTCTTCTGCCTTGAAATGATTTTAATAATCTGTCATCTCTCTTGATTTACAATGAGTTTGGAGTGGGGTCACGTGCAAAGCCACCAGCAGTGGGTGTCACTGCTGCTCAGGAGGGCCTGGCATCACAGGCACCTCCAGAGGGATTTGCTGCTTCTATATTTGGGATTTCAGAGCCAGGGAATCCCAGGAATCAGCAGCAGCAGCCCTGACTTGCAGGGTTGGGACACTGCACGTGCAGGGCACACAGAGACAGTTCTTCAAGGCTGCAATTTTATAGATTCAGGGAATATTTAATATTATTAATAAATACTGTTTAATATTTAATAATAAATATTTAGATTGGGCCCTTAGGACCATCAAGTGCCATTAACCTGGCCCTGCCAAGCCCACCACTACTTGGGTCATCTCATGGGGGTTGGAATGAGATGGAGTTTAAGGTCTCTTCCCACCCAAACCATTCCATGATTGTTGTTCTGTATTAGGAAGATGAGTGGATAGAAATAACCCATTTTTCCAAAAACCAAACAAATCTTTTCAGTCTTTGTTGAAGTGGCTGCTGGAGGGATCCCTGAAGATGCAAAACCCAGCAGGGAACGTGTTCAGCTCCCTGGGATTCTTGGTGAGGCAGGACAAGTCCTTCCTCTTCCTCACACTGTTCCCTGCATTTCCTGGAGCTGCAGACAATCCCAGCAGGAGCTCCCACAGCAGCACCTTCCATGCAGTGAAGAACTGCTCAGGCAGGTCCTGGCAGCGTGCTGGGGACAGGTCCTGGCAGTGCCGAGCACCCTGCCCATGTGTTCCCTGCTCTGAACAGCCCCTCCCAGCCTGGCTGGGCCTTCTCTGGCTGTGCTGCCCCTCTGGACTGGGCTGCATCCCCCCTGCCCCCCACCTTCTGCCAAGGGACACAGCTGTGTCTGCTCCTTTGCTTTGGAATGTTGTGGAATCCTGGAATGTTTGGGTTTGAAGGGGTCTGAAAGCTCATCCAGTGCCACCCCTGCCATGGCAGGGACACCTCCCACTGTCCCAGGCTGTTCCAAGCCCTGTCCAGCCTGGCCTTGGGCACTGCCAGGGATCCAGGGGCAGCCACAGCTGCTTTGGGCACCTGTGCCAGGGCCTGCCCACCCTCATAGGGAGGAATTTCTTCCTGATATCCCATCTAATCTGCTTTCTTTCAGCTTAATGCCATTCCCCTTTTTCCTATCACTCCATGTCCTTCTGAAAAGTCCCCCTCCAGCCTTCCTGTAAGCCCCTGTCATGTACTGGAAAGTTGCTATAAAGTCTCCCCATTTATTATATAAATACTTTGATGTATTTGATGTTAAACATTATGTAAAATAGATATATTTAAAAGTATCAAAAAGTTTTATATACATACTTTATATATTACAGACTTACTTACTTCATGTTTGCAGGCTAAAATTTCCCTCCCAAACCCACTTTCTCCCCTTTCATATTTTTGTCTGTGTTTGGTTCAGGAAAATGCTCCCTACCACAGCCTCAGGGTGCTTCATGCTTCCCTTTTTCACATGGCATTTCCAGAAGAATAAAACCAAGAGAGCTGAAATAATTTGAAGGATCTTTCCCCTGAGATTTCCTGAATGATTCTGTAATACTGAGAAATGTACTTTGCACAGTTTGAGGATGATATAATCCTTCTATCTCTTTATTTTTCGTTTTCATTCCATGTCTAAGTTGGGTTTTGGCTACTGGACACAGCATTATTTTCAGGATTTCAGCTTGCCAAGGAGGAGCTTTTGCCATTCCTCCTGCCCTGGTGTCTCCAGCCACCTTGCTGATGAGTGGCAGAGGATTGCAGCTGTCAAAAGGGTGTAATGATGCAATTTGTGTGGAGAGTGCATTTGGCATGGTTAATTCACCCATTACAGCCTTTCTTCAATGAGAGGAGAGGAACCCTCAATAGTTGGTTTTGTTTTTCATTTGTCTCTTCCCTGCCTTACCACACTTGAAGGCAGGGAATTATTGGTCTCTTTTTTGGATGGTGATGGAGAAGCCAATCACCCCAGTCCTGAAGGGGATGTCCCATCAGGGGAGCTCTGTGGGATTCCATTCCAGCCCCAGGGGCAGCTCTGCTCAGCAGTGTGCTCTCCTGGTGCCCTGCAGAGTCCCACCACTCTGTGAGGAGCCAGAAGTCCTCTGTATCTTCTGTTTTCCTCTCCCATCCACCCTCCTTGATTTTTGCATCTTGGCATTGAATCCAGAGACAAAGTTCACCCTTTTTTTTTTCCCCTGACACTTCAAAGCAAAACCCAGCTTTTTCTGGAAATGACACACTTTCTCACACTTGGCTCTGGGAAAACACAAACCTTTCAGCCCCAGCCAGTGTTATTCTTGTGTCTATCTTTCTGCACAAAGCTTAGTTTTTTTCCTAGCTAAGTTTTGCTGTTGTGATGTGGTCTGTAGGCACAGAAAAGGGGATTTGGCAGTGCATGAAGTCACTTTGACAGTTTCTGTGGCATGATGTCACCTTCCTGAGAGTGCAGCCAATGCCAGAACACCCAGGTGGCACTGAGAGTTAAGGAGGATTTTAAAGTTTGTATTTTATGAGCTACCAGGACACTGTGAGAAAATTTGATATCATAGAAGTATTTGGGGTGGAAAAGACCTTTAAGATCATCGAGTCCAAGTGTTATTTCAGCACTACCAAGGCCACCCTTAACCCATGTCCCCAAGTGCCACATCAACACATCTTCAAAATCCTTCAGGGATGGTGGCTCCATTACTGCTCTGGACAGCTGTGGCATTGCCTGACCACTCTTCCAGTGATGAAATATTCCCACTATCTAATTTAAACTTCCCCTGGCACAGTTTGAAGCTGTTTCCTCTCATCCTGTCCCTTGTTCCTTGGGAACAGAGCCTGACCCCCACCTGGCTGCACCCTCAGGGAGTTGTGGAGAGTGAGAGGGTTTCCCCTGAGCCTCCTTTGCTCCAGGCTGAGCCCCCCCAGCTCCCTCAGCTGTTCCTGAGGGCTCCAGACCCTTCCCCAGCTCTGTTACCCTTCAGATCACACACACAAGCATTGTGTGACTGAGTAGCCTCCAGCCCATCAATCCAGATCTCTCTACAGATCCCTCCCACCCTCCAGCAGATCATCAGATCCCTTTGGAGAGGTGTTTTCTGGAGGGGCACTTGGCACTGTGGCTGCAGTGATGCCATTGCCTGTCTGTTCAGCAGTACCTGATCCCAAGCTGTGCCCTGAGTGCAGGGAAAAGGCAAATAAACCCCTGGGGAGGCCAGAGCACAGAACAGGAACTTTTCAGCAGTGTACACACCTGGGTGTTTGGAGAGGTGGCCATTCACAGACCTGCTGTGGGAGAAGCAAATTTTCCATGCTAAGGAAAGGTTTAATCTTTTCCTGCTTTCCAGTGCACCTTGAGGTTGTTTGCTCAAGCTCCTGCTCGGCTCACATCTGCCTGCCTGTGGGACAGATGCTTTGAGAGGAGATCACTAGGCAGCTTGAAAGTCTGAATGAAGAGTAAAGAAACCCTTCAAAGGACTTGCTTGTGTGGTCTTGGCTGGCTTGCTTAATCTTGAGAAACTAACAAGGGCAAAGATGCATAAGACAGTGTGAATATCCCACCCAATTTAAATCCAATATGATCAAAGCAAGAACAGGAGAGCAGAATTAATGCAGTCGCATGCACACACTCAACGTTGTTGCTGGCAGTGATTGAACTTGAAAAGCTCGAGTTCAAATGAGCATCTGGGGGTTTCAAAACTTGTACAAAATTACACTTGAAAATAGGAAGAAAAAAAAACCACAAAGAAATACAATCTTAGCAGAAACTGCTAATGAGATCTCAAGTAAAATATTTTTGTGCCGTGATCTATTTCCAGCTGGATTTAAAATCCTTGGATTGTAATTTGTGTGCATAGGGTGCTTTTTGTCCTTTCGACTCAGTAATATCAGCACAAGAAAAAAAACTCCCAGTCTGCTTCACAAACTTCAGAGGTGCAGTTGTGCTTCACCCTGAAACCAGAGTTGCTCTTGTTGCTCTCAGAACAAACTCAGTCTCCTTCCCCTGCTCACTGGAAGAGCCAGAAAACTAAAAAGTTTATCTTATAGAAAAAAAGACACGTTTGTTTGAATTAAGATTAATTTTCTTGGTGCCTGTACTGTTTCCTCATTTTTACACTCTATAGTTCCTATAAAATTTATCTACAGACACAAATCTTTTAATGTTCCTGTTAAATCTCTACCCTTACAGAAGCTTCATTTGTCAGCCACTTTCTGTGAGAGACCCAGAATTCAATCAGTTCCAAATTGTGTTCGTACAAAAATAAAGAGGAAGAAAAGTCCAGGCCCTAAAATATATATTTTTTTCTTCATATTCAGAATATAAAATGTTTTACTGAGCTAGAATGAGATCTTCTCTGAACAAAGCCACAATATACAAGATTGGTGATGGATTTTGAGCTGGTTATAGATCCAAAAGGTATGACAGGATATGTTAATAATTAAGATTTCTGTTTGGTTTCGTGTTTTTTTCTAGCTCTGCATGCAGTACTGGCCAGAGAAGACATCCTGCTGTTATGGCCCAATCCAAGTGGAGTTTGTTTCAGCAGACATTGATGAAGATATCATCAACCGGATATTCCGGATTTGCAACATGGCCAGGGTAAGAGAGGAGAAATACCACGTTCCCTAGTCATGCTCAAAAACACATTTTGGCTCGAGGAAGAGGCAGAGCCAAGACTTGTGGTTTAGAGATGCAGAATCTCTCACCTAGGAATGAAATTCCACTGCAGCTACTTCCTTTAATTAACATTTAATCAGCCTGCATTGCTAAAGGACTCTTGGCTGAAGGCAGCAAGTGGATGATATGAGCTGAAAATCTGTATTTAAATGGTGAGCATTTTTCTGTGTATATTTGAGAACAATTCATCACTTAGTAGCCGATATAAAGCCATCAGTATTGCAGGAAATAAACTGGGATGGTGTCAGCAGCTTTCCATCTGTCAGCTCCCAGGCAGCATCTCTGAAGACAGATGCAATGTTTACTGGCTAGACTGGGATTCCCAATTGCCACTGCTTTCCCTATAAATAAGCAACTGCCATTTCTGTAAGCAACTCTTTGTCTGTGTCCCTGAGCCCCAGGACAGCTGAAATGATAGAAACAAAGTTTATCTGCACACTGAGCCCTGGCAATCCAACTTCAGGGCTGCAGGAAAGGGCTTCAGCAGAGGATTTTTCTCTCATTAGTTGTTTCCCAGATTGATTATGTTTCCTTTGTTGCTCCTCTTTCATTTTTTCTAGTCAGAAATGGAAGCAGGCTCTGCAAATTATATTTCCATGCAGCTTAACACATCAGTGTCTGCATGGTCAGAGCCTGTGCAGCAGTTCAGGTGTGGCACTGCAGAGGGAACCTTGTGGTCCAGCCACAGAAATTGATAAATTGGTTGGATATTAGATACTTTCCTGTGTCCCAGGAGAGCCTGGGGGTCATAAAACTGGTGAGACCAAGGCTCTGTGACTCCCAGATGGAGCTGGCCCATGGATGCAGAGCTGGCAGGGCGGGTGCTCTGCAGTCCCAGCTCTCTGCACTCATCTGTGTCCAACACCACGGCCACTGCCAGTGAATTTGTGAGGATCCTTTCCCTCCAAAATCTCCAGAGAATTTTTGAGGGCTGCCTCTACTTCTCATGGCACAGCCCAGTCAACCAGGAAAGAGACATTTGATCTGTGTGTGCAGTTTGATGTAACTTTATTCTGGAAACCAAACAAGGGTCCCGTGCACTCGGTGTCTGCTTGGCTCTGTAATAATTAGAGAAAAGCCCTTGTTTCTGCACTGTGCCAGGTGCCCAGCGTGGAGGGGAGCACCAGCAGTGCTGCTGCAGGTGCAGAGGGGAGGTGCTGTGTGAGCAGTGCTCCAGCCCTGCCCCGTGCCTGTCCCTGTCCTGGTTTGAAGGACAGATGTCTGCTAAGAAAGGCAGAAGCTTCTCGTTGAAATGGAGAATGTAAACCCTCTCCCTCCAAATTATTATTATAATCTTGAAATTA
>JAODHX010000721.1:1424292-1439720 GCA_027576295.1 Cossypha polioptera | reverse complement strand
CCAGGGATCCAGGGGCAGCCACAGCTGCTCTGGGCACCTGTGCCAGGGCCTGCCCACCCTCACAGGGAGGAATTTCTCCCCAGTATCCCACCTGTCCCTCCCCTCTGGCAGTGGGAGCCATTCCCTGTGTCCTGGCACTCCAGGCCCTTGGGAAATAAAACAATTGTTAAACTGCCTGGCTCTCACCTGCAATCCCAGCCCACTTTAGTTTCACTGAGCTGTATTTACAGCCCTGGAGCTGCAGCTGTGCTTTGTTCATTAGTGCTGGAATGCAGTGGGAGCAGAGCTCCCAAAGAGCTTTACCCACTGCTGATGCACCTCTAAAGTGCTCTGTTAAACCAGAGAGAATGGAAATATTTTCCCTCCCCTCCTCTCTCCAGTGAAAACGCTCAGTGGACAGCACAGGCTCAGTTCCTCTGGAAGGAATGGGCTGAGTGTGTCCACTCAATTATTCAAAGCAGTTGAGTAATTGCAGCCCTGTCAGCTCAGGAAACATCTCTGCCTCTCCTGCACAAACCCAGCTGTGGGCAGGCAGCCCCAGCAGCACTTGTTCCCTCTTGATTTATTTCCACACTCTCCCTGTCAGAGCCACTGCTGAGGGATGAGGCTGAGTGTCCCTGGATTTGCTGCAGGCAGGGAGGGAAGGAGGGAGGTGGGGACACCTTGGCAGTGTTTTTTGGAGGTGGCAGGTTTCTTTGTGGGCTCTGCTGGCTGCTGACTGCATAAATCCTTGTGGGAATCTCTCAGGGCATGGTGTGTGCCAGAGATAAATATTACAATAGCAGGCTTAGAGGAAAATGGATTCAGACAGCCAGGAGAGCCCGAGGAAGGAGCAGGACTGGGCACAAAGTCCTCTTGCTAAAGACCCTCTGGAGAGGCTCCCTCAGCTGGGGTAGGAGACTGGAAGGTTACCAGTCTGCCCTGCAGAGATTCCAGCACCACACAGCACTGGCTGTTTCTTCCCTGGCCCCAAAACTCCCAGCTCCAAGGCACAGCTCTCCCCAGCAGCTGTGTTTGAATGTGCTGCACTCAGCCCTGTCCTGTCCAAAAATTGGTGTTTTCCTCCCCAGGGAGGAGGACACAGAACAGGAACAGCCAGGCTGACAAGTCCATGTGCACACCCATCTCACCTGACCACCAAAACAAGGTTTGGTCCTTTCCTTCTGAGAAAAAGCCATAATTTCCCAGCACAGCTTTCTGGGACAGTTTATAAGCAGATTTCAAGAACCAGCTATCAAATTTTGAACTCTGACACTGCTGAGTTTTCATGAAACCCCATGAAGTGGCTCACCTTAAAGGGTATTTCTCACCAGGGTCCCTGCCCAGGTGGAAGAGCAGGGGCAGGTAAGTGTGCTCCTCCTGGCTGTGTGTTGTCACTCCAGCCACACTCTGGCCAGGACAGAAATCAATGCCCTGCAGGAAAAAGGAGAGAGGTCATCAAAGGTGATGCAGCAAAGCTTGAATTGATGCCACTTTTCTCCAGCAAAACACCTCCAAACCTCAGGATTATTTCAAACCACCACTTCAATCTCCAAAACACACTCTGAGTTGCTGGGGTAAAATAAGGTAAGTGGTGTTGCACTGACACAAGAGCTGAAGCAAGGCCATGCCTTCTTGTCTTATAAAAATATAATCCAAATAAAATATTCATTAAAATGAAATGGCAGAACAAAAGGCAAAGAGGTGGAAGCTTTTAATCATAAAAATTCTGCACGTGGAAAGGATTTTCTGGCTTTGGAAGGTCCCAGGAAGATGGGATCACTTGGCACTTCTGATCAAAACCAAAACCCCAGGAGAGACATCCAGACCCCCTGAGAGGCTGCAGGCACCTGAAAACTGCCCTGCCAGCACCTAAAGATCAGTTTCTCTGAGAAATGAAACAAATCTGGTTAATTTTATAAAAACTAGTGTGTTCTCAATTTGATTCATGGCAAGCTGGTATTGAGGGATTCACCTGGGCATGACAGTGGGGATGGAAATACAGCAGGAAGTGGAGACATTCCCACATTCCTGTCTCTGACCCTCTGTGGGGGCACCAGGTGGGATTTTCCCTGGGTTTGAAGGGCACAGCTCCTTCCCAGGGAAGCAGCTGGGAGCAGCAGGGGTTAAGTGCTCACTGGGCACTGGAGCTGCCAGCTCCATCTGCCCCCAGCCCTGATGTGCCAGCTGGGAGCTCCCTAATTCCCTAATCCCTGACCTGCAGCCTCCAGGGCCACCAGAGCCCATTTAAACCCTGGCAAGAGCCAAAAATGCAAAACTCATTTCCCTGGGCAGGCAATAAAGCAGAGCCCCCCCCAGCCCAGCAAGGCCTGGCCCCAACTGGACCAGTTAAAGCTGATTTTACAATTCCAGCTCCCACGCTGTTCCTCACAATCCCAAACTGCCCTGAGACAGGGAGAGCAGGAAAATGGGAATGTTTCAATGGAAGTGGGAAAGCAGCTGCAGCATTTGCTTAGAAAACAAACTGAAAAGGCTCTCTACAGATGTTGGTAGGATTTGATTGGCAAACAATTTTCTAAAAATACCCCGTGTTTTTAATGGACAGCTGGTCAGTGGAGCAGTTAATATTCTGCTTTTCAATAAAGCAAGAAGTTTAGAAGCCCATGAAATCCCATTTATCTGCACAGGGCTATAGATTCCTGAATCACTGACTGGAAAAATAAGGGAGTTGCTTGATAGGTTGGAGTGGCCCTACCAATAATGGACTTTAAATGGATATAAAACTGATTGACCTTCCCACCCTGTGATGCCACAGGCCTCTGAAATACACAGGGAAAAGAGATTTTTGTGGGCTTTTTTTTTTTTCCCCACAAAAGGACCAGTTAATGAAAAGGTATCAAAGCCTCCATAACATCCAAATTATAATTTGGATGCAAATCAAACAAGCAATTTAATTAAGAGCCTGCTAATTGGTACAATGCTCCTCGGCTGCAAATGCTTCAGTGTGAAAGATTTTTGTCTCTTGGGTGTTTGTTTAGACATTGCTCTGTTTCTGCTTTATCTTGTGTTTCCTAGGAAATCCTTGTAGCCCAGACTCCACAACACAATCCCAAAGATTCCCAGGAAAGAAAGTGCTGGGACAATTTGCCTAAAGCCACCAGCTCAAAGCTACCTGTCATTCCAATTTAAGCACCCACTTGAAAAGCAGTCTAGTAGAGAAAAGTCAAATAAATAAATAAATAAATAAATAGGTAAATAAATAAAACCCCCAAGAATACCATTTTAGGACATTTCTAAGGCATTCCAACTTTATCCCTGTAAATAAAATGGAATATTGCTATTTTTATGTACTCCGTGAGTCAATACTTAACCTGCAGAGAGAGTTTCAAGGATTTTCTATTCATCAGCAAATGTGTAAAGAAAGATATAAATATATAAAATTCAATATTATTTATTTTGTATAGGTAGGTCTGGTGATGTCTGGAGCTGGAGAAGAGCCAAGAGCTGCCTAAGCCTGTCCTACCCACCAGGATAACACCACCCAAATCCACTCTGCTGTTATCCCTGAAAGCTCTTTATTGTCACACTGTTCATAGCAATATGCAGGGATCAATAATTTCCTAATTTTTGTCCCTGCTCCCTATCCAAGGTAATGACTGGAGTCCCCATCCCTGGAGGGGCTCAGGGAAGGACTGGCTGTCACAGGTTGGATCCATGACCCTGCAGGGCTTTTCCAGCCTCCAGGATTCTGGGATTTGCAGGGCTCACTGATCAAACACAGCACGAAGGTCACTCCTTGTGTTCCAGCAAACTCTTGGAGCTTTTCTGTTCCATCACAAAAGCCTGAAATCCAAACCAGAAGCATCTCCTGCCTTCTAAGGGAGCATCAGGAACACCCCAGCTCTTACAGTGTTTTCACCACCACAGAAACCTGTTTGCTGCAGGAGAGATTCCACCAATCCTTTCTTCCAATTATCCTGATTAAACCATAACATTCCCTGCCCACCAGGTGAGCCTTCCAGCCACCACCATCCCTGTCCTCCTCAGCAGCCACACATCCCTGGCTTGTTTTTCCATCCCTGGGATGCAGCAGCCTTTGGTTGCACAGCTTTAATTTCCAGAGCAAATGGCCCACAGCTGCTGTGTCAATATAGACATGAGACAAACACAGCCGCTTGCCAGTTTGGGCTCCCGGCCAAGAGATGGAATCACCGCTTGTGTTAACGGGAGCCCTCTGGCAATTGCTCAGCCTGGCTCCAGCCCAGCCCAGCTCTGCCTCCTGCTCCAGCAGCACCACCCAGGCCACCGAAAGCAGCTCCACGTGCAGGCAGCCAAGCGCAGCCGGTAATTAAAGCCTGCTAATAATAATTGCACAGGTAATAAACGGTGTCGTTGCCCTCCCGGCCATTCCCGGTGAAATCCTCCTTGGGATGGGCAAGTGTGGGTGCCAAACTTCAACCCCGTGCTCCTAAAGAATTGTTTCTAATGCGTTAAGAGGCTGGAAGAGCCCCCGGAGAGGAGCAGCCCCCCGGAGAGGGGCAGCGCAGCGAGCTCCGATCGATGCCTGCTCGGAACGCTCCGAGCAGCACAATGAAATGTCATTATTTGAGAGGTTCTACTTGACTTCACATGGGCGCCGCAGAAAAGGCTCGATCGATCCCTTCACGTGGAGGAGAAGGGCAATGGCCGAGCCTGGCTGCGATAAGCGCTCTGGCATTTCGCGTTGAAACAATAGCGGCTGCTGCAGGCGCCTCCTCTCACTCACTGAGCGCTCGAGGAATCCCAGGGCAGGCTCCGAAGAAGCTGACAGCACAAAGGTTGATGTTATCAGCCCCTCTCCCACAACCAAATCCACGTTTTTTCCTTCATTATTTTTTTCCTCCCCTTCTTGCATCAGCGCTCTGGGGAGGTACAAGGGTGGCTCTGTGCTGGATGCTCTTGGTGGCAGGCAGAGAAAAGGAAATTTCCTTTCTCCTGCTACCTCCCGTTCTTGCCTCCTCCACACAGCACTAAACCAGGAAATTCCTGAGGACTTGCTGCTTACTCTGGTAAATTTATAGAAAACACTTATTTTCCCCCCTTTTCAGACACCTACTTTGAAAAAACCCCCAGCATTTTACAGGTGACTGCCACTGAAAGTCCTGTGTGTTTTCACTGTCCAAGAGGGATCTCCCCAGGTTTATCCCCACTTCTCCCTTTGCTCCTGCACACATGGCTATTTTTATCACTGCTGATTTTTGCTACAAGGGAAAAAAAGGTGAACAACAATGGGAAAGCTTGATATCCACCAGTCCTGGAGCACCAGGGACTCAGCCCGTGTGCAGGAGGGAGATTTTTCTGCCTCTATCAAACTGTTTAAAAATACAGAGACATTTTTCAAGTCAGGCTTCCTTTCATCTCTCTCTGTCCCATTTATCACCTCTTGAATGTCAGAGATGTCAAATTATGTAAACATGAGCCACCTATATGGATGGAAGGCAGGTAAACAGCTCCAAATAACCATCCTGTGCCATCCTCAGGGAAAATGTCCCACAAAATGCTTACTCCCAATTTGATTCTGTGGAGTGAGCCTTCCCTTCACGCTTTCAAGAGACCACCCCCTCAAGAATCAAAAAATCCAGTTAATCCAGCAGAAAAAGCAGCATCAAGGTATCCTCCAGCACTGAGAGAGACTACAAGATTTCCTGACAGGAGTCAGACTAGAAAAATAAAAGTGCTTGGGGGTTAAAAAATAAACAAACAAAACCTGGGAAGAACAGAACAGCACAATTCATCTGTGTGTCAGATGACAAGTTCCCAATCCCAGGCCATAAGGCAGAGGATGCAGACCAGTGAGGGCACGTTGCTGTCATGGGACTGGAGGATGACTGTAAACCTGTGTGCTGCCTGCATGGGATGTTTCCAGAGTAAATATTCCGAGTGCCAGATGGAGAGGAGCCTTCAGAGCCCTGTTCTGCTTTGCTAGGCTGTGCTTTCTGCAGGCTGTGTCTCCCTGGTACATTTTTATTTGTGTGTACACCCTTTATTACTGAACCAACTCACACCCCAGTCAAACACAGCTTTCCAGGTGAGGGGCCACATCCTCCCTCACCATCCTGGTCACCCCAAACAGATCCAGGACAGGCACCAGCTCCCCAGTAGCAGCATGAAAATGGGGTCCTGGCTGCTTTAATGAGATAATCTCATCTGAAAGTCGAATAAAAATGTGGATTAAATCCAGAGCAAGTTTTCTGTATCAGTGATTTTCCACACAGTCAATTAGCAAGGGAATTCTGAAAGTGAAAGGAGACATGGCTAAACCCTGTCTGTAAAAATCATGAAATATTCACCTACCCATAAAACAAACCTCTTCAAATTGTACAGGCAGCTGTTTTGCCACATCTGGCCAACTTCAGCTCCCTTTCCAATGGATGACAAGAAACCCACATATTCCAGGTCTGACTGGGACCTGCACACAGAGAGTTTCATGTCTGGAAATCTCACTGGATTCACAACGAGGACAGACCTCTAAAGACCATACAATTAACAAACCCTCATTAGCTGGAGTTCTACTGGGATGGCAAATCAACCCTATTGAACAAACAGGCCAACAGTCAGAATTCCAAATGCCACAGATGTGCATGGATTTATAGTTGTTTTTCAAATGGAATTAGCAAACAAAGTGGCCTTTTTGATTCCAGAGTCCAATATCAACACAGCTGGGAAGCCCAGTCACTGAAAGAGGGAACTGTGCTGTAAGGTGAGCTTAGAAACTCCTCCAGCAGGGCTGGGAGCTGTGGAACTGCTCTGCATTCTGATTTATTTCTATTTTTAAACTTGTGAGGTTTGTAATTAATGGCTCGAGGACATGAGGAGAATTGGAACAAATCTCAGCCTCAGCTTCCTCTGCATGTTGTTAATGGCTGCTCTGGCCACTAATGTGCTCCAATTTTCCCCACATCAAGCTCATGTGATCCAAGCTGCAGGAAAGAGAGGGGATTTGTAATCGTCTCTCTGATGTGCAGGATAATTGCTGACTTTTATCAGACAGCAGTTAAACAAAGACTTGGAAAGAAATAAATATTCCTTAATTGCAGCACTGCCACTGCTCACAGTGGGAGAGGCTCTGGAAGGAGTAGCTGGTCCCCATTATCACTGTTACACACTCAGGGCTGTAGGAATGAGTTGAGTTCTGTGCAGGGATTTATTTCTTTCCCAATTGGAAGTGTGGGTATGTGCTTTTATCACCAGGGAGAGCAAGAATTCCTGTGGGAAGAGCAGGAGGCCACCCCTACACCCAAACACACAGAGGAGCTCCCAGGGAAAACCCTCCACGGGTGATAAACAGGTTTTACTCACACACAAGACAAATAAATGATCTCATTTTATCTGTGTGCAATTAGCACTGAGACAGAGCATAAAATACATTTCTAGAGCCAACTTTCCTTTCCTCCTTGCTGCCTGTAAAACAAGCTTTGACTCCTGAAGCACTGCAGTCTGAAAAAAGACAAACACACACATTTCCAGCCCTGAATGGAAATGACTCCCTTGGAGCTGAAGCTTCCTTCTACCCCCAGGACATCCCAATGAAAGAATCCCTGCACTTTTATATCCACAAATGTCACCAGCACTTAGTTCTGCACCTGTGATGCCTTGAGGACCTTCCACAAGTTCAAACAAACAAACAAACAAACAAAAAAAAAACCATAAAAAAATAAATCGTGCAAACAATCCCTCCCCAAGCCCAGGCTGCTGTCAGGATTGCTGAGAGCTCTGGGTTCCTGTCTGAAGGGATCTGCAGCAAGGCACACGTGTGAAGCTGCCACTCAGCAAATGCCCCAGAGTTTAGAGCCAAGAAAGACACAAAAAGAAAAGGAAATAATGGTGCTTAACATCTGTGATCAGCCAGGAAATTAATAAAATAAATGAAATGTTACACATAGTGTGATGTGGGCTCAGGGAAGTGCTGATAACAGATTAAACACATTGATTTTACTGTTTTCAACCACTGCTGTATTTTCCACTCTGCCTTTCCTACAGCTTTCCTTTTAAACCATCACAAACCCAACAAGTTTCAGTTCAATAGTTCAAAATTGATGTTCTGTCCCAGGAATTGTGAGACTCTTGGTCAGTGTGACATCAGGCTCCAGACTTTTCCAGAATCATGGAATATCCTGAGTTGGAAGGGAACTCAAAAGGATCAGGCAGTCCAACCATAGGTGAACAGCTAAAAGCTCAGAATTCAGCAGGGAAGGTTTAATATTAAGGGGAATTAAGTGTTGATTAAAGGGAGCATCCCTCAAAACAACTTGGAATTTGCTCATTTTCCTTTCTTTGTCCCTGATGTCAGGAGAGAGGGGTCCAGTAACTTCAGGGTTTTTTAGGATCATGGAATTATTTAAGTTGGAATATCCTCTAAGATCACTGAGTCCACTTGTTGTCCCAGCACCACCAACCCATGTCCCCAAGTGCCACATCCATATTGCTGTTAAATAGTGGGTTGGGACTCCACCACCTCCCTGGGCAGCTGGACAGCCCTTTTGGGGCAGAAATATTCCTGATATCCAACAGAAACCTGCACAGCAGCTCTGGGAGCTCTGGGGAGACTGAAGCATTTAAAGGGTGTCTGTCCCCAGGATCCCAGTGACTCCAGGACAGGTCCCTGTGCCATTACCTTGCTCTGCTCCTCCTGGGAGTTGCTCCAGGTCCAGTAGTGAGCTTTGTAAAGCCCAGCTCTCACTGCCATCAGCTCGTTGCCACGATAATAGAAAATGGGCCTGGAAGGAGAGCAGAGCTGCATGAGAAACACCAAGAGCCCAGGCCCAGCCTCCTGATAAGGGCCACAAACCCCTTAATGGCATCCCACTTCCCATGTGGATATCAGGCAGGAACAGGCTGCCTCCTAATAGTCTCCTCTGCAAGGTTTTCAATTAACATTTCTTAAAGTGTTCATCAAGTTGAGAGCTCACACGGTGCAAGAATGAAACATTATCCAGCTTGGCTGCCAGTGATTGTTAATCCTTGAACTCTCAGCCCCTGGGATTTCCTCTGGAGCGTGGCAGTTCCAATGTCAAACAGCTCTCAAGTGCCTGGCTGGGAGGGAAAAGTGGAATTCAGGAGCTCTGGGATGCTCAGGCTCCTGTTCCCAGCTCTGCCAGTGTCACACAGGCAGGGTGGCCACGAGGACACCAGATGCTGGATGACATCTCTGAGAAACTCCACATGGAAAAACCTGGCAGCCAGACATGCTGTGTTTTTAATTCCTCTCCATTTTTCCCCCCCAAACCTCACTTTGCAGCATGTAAACACGCTGCTGAAGCTGCATTTGTTCCCAGAGGTTTCCCTAATTAATAATTCATCCAGGAAATGCATCTCACTCGCTGCATCTGTGCTGTTCCCTGGGCATCCCAGCAAGGTTCCTGTTGGTTTTCCCAATAAAACACTCCTGGCTTTTTTTTGAGGGAACAGCACAAAATTATACTGGAAGGCACTATCTGCAGAAGAGGGTGTTGATTTGCTGGTGCAGCTCCTCTCTCCAGCTCTTTTGGGCTGCTGACAGGACACAAGGGTGGAGCTGTTTGTCACTGTCTGGGGGAACCTTTGTCTTTCCTTCTCAAATGCCACTCCAAAAACGACTCACTCTGGTGATGCCACCTGGAAAAACCTGCCCCTAAATGCAAGGTGAAATTTAAATATCCCTGTCTGAATGACAGGAGTGGCCTCAGAGCTCTTTTAGCCTCGCAGTAACAATGAGCCTCCCTCCTTTGTCACCAAGAGCTGCCACCAGGAACAAAGGGGAAACAAGGTTGTCACCAGGAACAAAGGGAGAACAACTTGGTCCCCGGGAGGAAAGGGAAGGTGCTCCCAGAAAATTCTATTCCTGCATCCTTAACACACCTGGAAATGAAATAAAGGCAGCAAGAGAGACCTGCCAAAGTGCAGCACCTGATCTAAACCAGTGGCATCAACAAAACCTCCCAAAAAATATTCCACACAGCACTCCAGTCTCCTTTTCCTTGCCATCAACAGCCAATATTTGACCAGATATGTGCCTCCCTGACTGAAGGTTTTAGGGTTTCCTTTTAAAAAAATACATTTTCTGCCTTGAAGGAGGATTCCAGCTTGTACTCAATATTCTGATATAAATTATTTCTTTCCCCCCCACCTCCATTCACTTTTTCCTTTTTAAGCTTAAAGAACACAACAACTGCATCTCCTGGAAAGGTTTTGGGAGGCTGTGAAAACTTTGTCCTGGTCATGTCTAGGGGGGGAAAAAAAAAAAAGGAAGTAGAAAAAAAAGGAAAAAAGCCACAATGTGCTTTGAGTGTAACAGAAACAAGGGGTTGGTGACTGCACTGAAATTCCCTTTTAAAACAACAAAGAAACTTTCCAAACTTCCAGAAGAAGGAAGCCAGGCTGTGTTTGAGGAACCTGCAAGGCTCCTGGCAGGTAACACTCAGGTGTGCTCTTTGCTTAACAGGCACAAAAGGAATTTCACAGAACAAAGGCTCTCATCCAACAAGGAAGAGAGCTCCAAAAATGTTTCCCATGCTTAATTTTCCTTGCTATCTCCCAAAGAATATGATTGTAGTCAGATTTCCCAGGCTGCCAAATTCCTCACCAAAATCCCAGCCCCAAGACCTCTCCTGACCTCTGACACTTCCAATAAAATTTTGTTGGCAGGATTTGCTGTCAGGTCTTGGTGCCTGTGCCCAAGAGCTGACAGTACAGAAAGATTTCAGGTTTTTCACCCAAATCTATCCCTGCAGAAGCATTCCCAGATCCAGGACTTTGGGAAGAGGATTTTGCTGGTGTTTCCAGGTCCTCTGCAGCAGCACAGCCTTCACCTCCCAGCTCTGCAGCAGGACAAGGACCCAGCACACTCTGGGCAGCTTTTGCAGTGATAAATAATGGATTTTCCCCTAGCCAGGCTCCAGTTCTCAGGCTTTTATCTCCTCTCCTGCCATATGTTGTTCCAGGGATCCCTGCTAACCCTGTGACATTTTCATCTGTCCCCAGACTCCACTGTATGGCAACATGCCACATGTCAGGAATTCCCACCTCAGCTTGTTCCAGCAGAGCAGGAGCACAGTGGGAAGCATCCATTCACTTTACATTAAATACCTGTGAGCTGGTGTTAAAAAAAACAACAAAACCAGCCCCAGATTTGGCATCCCTTCAGGCAGGAGCAGGGCTGGCAGCTCTGGGATAATCACTGACCTGTCAATGAGCTTGCCCTGCAGGATGACAGGTGAGAGGTCGATGCCATCAATCTGTCTGTCACTGGGAGGCTGCAGCCCCGCCAGGGAGAGGCTGGTGCTGAACAGATCCATCACACTGCCCAGCTGATGGCTGACCTGCAACAAAACAATCAACAGAAACACCTTTGCAAAGAGCCCTGCAGGAAAATCTATATGGAAACAGGTTCCCTCCAAAGCTCCCTGGAAACCTCTCCCTTTACAGTGCTGCAGTCGCCAGCAAACTCCTCTGAAAACAACAAAGCAAAGGAAACAATTCCTATTTCTCCACTTCCAGGGAGAATTTCATTTTGATTCTTTTTTTTTCCATTTTCCTCTCCCTCTCCTCACTCCTGTGTGTCCCTTTTCCAGGCATGTGTTATCACAGGGCTCAACTTAATGTAGCAAATTCCAGCTCATTTGTGGATTGAAAAATCAGCCCTTACACCAAGGGAAAAAAAAAAGTCCTTGATTTGTTCCCTTCTCCAGGTCATCTCTGGAGTCCAGAATACCCTGAGAGAGTTCCCAGAAAGCACAGGGATAGATGGATAATAACAAAAAGAGCCTGATGACTTCATCTGCAAACCATTTCCAACAATTCAAGAACTGTAAAGTTGTGGTATTTTTAGTCCATATTTTAATAAGGGAGAAAAACATCTGGGTTTGGCTTCAATGGAGATGTGCAAGGGGGTTTTTTTCCTTTTTCCTTACTTGGAAGCCATACTCATCTCTATGCTCTTAATTATTTATATTTTAAAACACTACAAAGTCTGTTCTGCCTGATTCTTTCTGAGTCTTTGCTCCCTCCCTGATTGTGGGAGCTGTTGCAGGGTGTTTAATTAGTGACACACTAATTAAAGCAGATATTGCCAGATCAGGAGCACAGGATGCACCAGCACGAGATGTGACAAGAAAAGAGCATTTTCAGCCACAGCACTTGTTGGGAAACAAGAAACCATTGGACACAATCCCACAGCTGTGAGTACCAAAGCATTTTCTGCCTAAAATCCAAGTCCCATCCCAACAGAATAAATTTGGGATTATAAAAAAGACTTTTAACCTCTGATTCTTCTACTCACAAACAGACCCTCAGCCGCTAAGCTGACACAAATTATTTAAATGCAACAAATGATGACAGGAAAAAGGAATTTTTGTGAGATGCTGGCTCAAAAAATAAAGGAAAAAAAGGGGATACTAAACCTTGTATTAAGAGGCTGGGCTGAACAAAGTCAACACAAAGGAAGAATTAAGAAATTTGAAAAAAAAAAAGAACTGGAGAAAGCAACATGCAGGGGCCTAATTACAAGTTTAACATTACAATATCACATTACTTGATTACAGTCATTTCAATTTTTAATGGCTTTCATTCATCAGGAGGTGTTGGCAGGAACACATCTTATTAAAGCTGCATGCAAGAATCCTGCCACAATTCCTCGGGAGGAAACAAAGTGCAAAGCTTGAAGCACAAGAGGAAACCTGGCTGTGGAAATCCTTGGGAAAGCAGCTGGACCAGCTGAGCAACACCAACAGGTCCTGAGCTCAGATTTATCCCTGGCCACTGCCTGGGAAAGGTCCTGCTCAGCCTGGCCTGGGCACAGGGACAAAGGGAGATGTTTCCCAGAGAAGCTGTGGCTGCCCCAGCTCTGAGAGTGCTCAAGGCCAGCTTGGATGAGAATTAGAGAACATTTATTTCGTATTTTAGTGCAGCCTTTTCCCCTCTTGGAGATGATTTTAATCATCAGTCCCACCTTCCTGCTCCAGCAGGGCCACCCCAGGGCACAGGATGGTGTCCAGGCAGGTCTGGGATGTCTCCTGAGGGAACTCCACACCCCCTCTGGGCACAGAGGAAACAATCTCTGCTCCATGTCCAGCTGGGAATCCCTGGGATCAGCTCCTGCCCATCCCTCCTGTGCCATGGCTGGGCCCTGGCAGCAGAGCCTGGGTCCTGTTCTGCCCCTCCCTGCACAAGGACATGGCTGAGGTGCCCCTGAGCACAAGGACATGGCTGAGGTGCCCCTGAGCCCTGTCCCTGCAGCAGGACATGGCCGAGGTCCCTCTGAGCCCTGTCACTGCACAAGGACATGGCTGAGGTCCCCCTGAGCCCTGTCACTGCACAAGAACATGGCTGAGGTCCCTCTGAGCACAAGGACACAGCTGAGGTCCCCCTGAGCCCTGTCCCTGCACAAGGACATGGCTGAGGTCCCCCTGAGCCCTGTCCCTGCACAAGGACATGGCTGAGGTCCCCACTGAGCACAAGGACATGGCTGAGGTCCCTCTGAGCCCTGTCCCTGCACAAGGACATGGCTGAGGTGCCCCTGAGCCCTGTCCCTGCACAAGGACATGGCTGAGGTCCCCCTGAGCACAGGGACATGGCTGAGGTCCCCCTGAGCCCTGTCCCTGAGCACAAGGACATGGCTGAGGTCCCCCTGAGCCCTGTCCCCCCAGGCTGAAGTTCAGGCCATGAGCAGCTCCCATCCCTCGTGGGCTCCTCCCTGGGCTCATTCCCACCCAAGAGCTCCAGAAGCAGCAGCTGCCACCCCTCCTGCTCCCCCCACACCCCAGGAGCAGCCCCTGGCTGAGCCCTTTTGTAATCAGAGCTCTCACAATTTCCACATCTCATCCAAAAGTCATTTTTCCTGGTGTGGCTCCGTCCCTGTGCCTCAATCTTTTGATAAGAGGCAATCACTGACCCCGGGCTCGTGCCTTTAATGTCACCTCATTCATCCAGAGCGTGGGGACAATCCTGGGGGGCCACCACGCTCCCCTTGTCCTGGCCCTTATTAACCAGCACCAGATGTAGATGACTCTCTTTAATCATCCAATTACGTTCCTGGTCTCAGACAACATTTTTGCCATGAAGCAGAGAAAACTTCTTAAGGAAATTAAATGCCCATGCCACAGCCACTTGGATTTATCTGTGCTCTGCAGCACCACATTGAAGAAGGAAAAATGGGGGAAAAAAAAAAAGGTTAATATTTCTATAAAACTTTGAAGTATTTTCAGAGAAAAAATAAAAAAATACCATTTTTCTCCTGTCAACAGGGCTCTTTTATTCTAGTTGCCTTTCCCTTTTTTATTTATTTCTTTTTTTTCTTTTTTTTTTTTTCCAAGAAAAGAAAAAGAAAAATCCAGAGAGGGCAACAGCCCAGAGAAAATAAATAATATATAAACGGAGGGAGATCAGATATTGCTGTATCAGTGAGGAACAGCCGGTATTACGCACGTAAGGACGGATTTTTTCCCCCCTCCTTCCCCCTCCCTTCTTTTTAATAAACTCTCAGTATCCACACAACGTCTTTAAGAAAATGAAATCCTTTTGCTGTGGGCCACGGCGCTGGAAGAAATAGTCCCCAGTGCTGTTATCAGCCCTTTCAAGCTTTAACTCTGAATCAAAGGCGACAATTAATAAAGTCGCCCCCGCCAGGAATGGAAAGGAGGAAAGCTAAATATTTGAAACTGGGTGAACAAATGTCAGGGTGTTTTTAAATAAAATCCTTTTACAGTTATCACAGCGAGCAGACCTGATATCCCTGTCTAATTCAATTTCAATTTGTGCCCCATGGGAGATAGGGAAGAAAAGGTTGCAATGCTGTCTTTGGGTTGATATGTTCTTTTCTCCTTCAGGAAGCAGGCACGAGAGAGGAAGGGGAGGAGGGTGAGGGGAGAGAGGAGGAGGATTCAAATACCAATAGAATATGATTTTTTTTTTTTCCTCTCCAGCTGGATCCTTCCAGAAGGCAGATGTGATGTGGGGAATGTTGAAACGCTGATTTGTTGTGAATTCACCTGGAAAACGGAGCTGAGGAGGGAAGTGCAGTGAGGCTGTTTGTGTGGGAATAAATATTCCTGCTGGGGGAGCAGAACTCACTGAGTGTTGATGCCAAGAGCAACACACACTCCTGAGGCATCTTTTCCCCTCCAAAAACCTGCAAACCAGCCAACTGCACCAATTATCCCAGTTCCACAGAGAGCCTGGCAGGTGCTCCCACCCTGTCCCCTCACTCCCTGTGGTTAGATTGAGGTGTTCCTTTATTCCAGCACCTGAATGTGCTCTTCAATAAAATAAAATAAAATAAAAACCACCCAGCTTTGTGTATTAATAGAATTATTAACAAACTGCCAGGCAGAATCATGGAATGGTTTGGGTTGGAAGGGACCTGAAAGCTGATCTAGTTCCAGCCCTGCCATGGCAGGGACACCTTCCCCTGTCCCAGGCTGCTCCAAGCCCCATCCAGCCTGGCCTTGGACACTGCCAGGGATCCAGGGGCAGCC
>JAODHX010000721.1:1407939-1423754 GCA_027576295.1 Cossypha polioptera | reverse complement strand
CCTGGCAGTGTCCAAGGCCAGGCTGGACAGGGCTTGGAGCAGCCTGGGACAGTGGAAGGTGTCCCTGCCCGTGGCAGGGGTGGAACAAAATGGGCTTTAAGGCCCCTTCCAACCCAAATCAGTCTGTGATTCTATGAAAATCCTGTATTTTATCAAATATTTGGGTACTTTCATAATACAGATTTGAGGTAACAGCTCTGTCATGTTTTAACACTTCAATAATGTAAATTGTCTTTCCTAGCTCAAATTCTCCCATATTTACTCTCTCCCAGAGGGTAATTCTACAAAGCTCACGAGCAAATTCCACCCGAGCATTTCAGGATGCTGTGAACATCACTGACAGCCGTTGTGAAAAAGTTGGGTCTGGGTTTGTTTCACAAGTGTGAAATCAATTTCAGAGCTCTCATATCCAAGCCAGCCTGGTAAATTGCCCTGAATGAGCACCAAGTGTCATCCTGTGTATGAGAGAGGAACCTGGAATGCAGCTGAGAAGCCTTTGGGCAAGCAGGAAGAAGTGGGTTTGGGCCGTGGGGAGCGGAGCTGACCTGGCAGAGGGGCCAAACGGGCTGATTTAATAGAAGTGACCTTGCACTGGATGTGGAGGAGCTGAGGGATTGAGATGAGGTGCAGTAGTTTGTCAGGCCCTGCTCCAGGATGACAATGATGGGACCTCCAGGCTGGGTGATTGAGATGGCCTGGCTCCACTTCCCTGGTAAGCACAAGGCTGGGATAAGCTGATATGGGGTGGAAGAAAAGCAGGAAAAAAGGGAATTTCTCGTCTTAACACCTAATGTGCTGTTGGCTTAAGATAGGAAGACAAACGACCTCAGTTGATCTAAGACTGAAGCACAGAGCACATTGACAGCCAAGCCAACTTGGAACTCCACACCACAGGAATTAACCACCATGCCCAAGTGGACAGCTTGGGATGAAAAGTTAATCCTGATATAATTAGATTCAGCATTGTAACAGCAACATCGTGGAGTCCCAGGTCACAGGGTGCGATGGCACCAAGGCCTTGCAGCGTGTCAAGTCTTGCAGGAATGGGACAGGAGTGTAACAGAAATCATCTGCCTCATGCTTCAAAGGATGGAGCAATACCCTGAGAGAGCTGGGGAAAGTTTCTCTGTCCACCCAATGAGGTGTTTGGCCTTGAGGAACTTAGGCAGGAATATCATGTCCAATCAAGGACAAAAACCCCAAACAAATTAAAATGCATCTGGACTGATGTGCAGGTATGTTAAAAGAGCTTCCTGACCTTTACAGGGACTGTTTTATTCCCTGGAGCACCACATTTTATTACTCTTGCCTTCTACATAATTTATCATAGAAAAATATTATTTTGGCTATAAAATTATTTGCCTTCATTTAAGCTCTGCAATAGTATTTAACTTTCTGGTCCTTTTTGAAACTAATTTCCCCAGGCAAATTACATCTTGTGCCAAGAGATTCTTGCCATTAATGTCACAGAATGGGACACCACAGCTGGGGGGGTGATCATTTCTTTGACAGCCTTGGAAGCAACAGAGTAGAGCACCTCATTGGAATCATTCTCTCACAGGTTTTCCAGAGGAAACAATCCCAGTTTTTCCTGGTGCTGATTATCACCACCACCTCAGTCACTTTGCTGCCTGCCCTGCTGTGATCCCCTTAATCTGGACAAGGTGCCCAGAGAGGCTGTGGCTGCTCCTGGATCCCTGGAAGTGTCCAAGGCCAAGTTGGATGGGACTTGGAGCAGCCTGGGATAGTGGAAGCTGTCCTTGCCCATGGGGCTGGAACAGGATGGTCTTCAAAGTCCCTTCCAAACCAGTCTGTCATTCCATATTTCTATGAGCTACAAGCCATAATGACAATAATTAGTTCTACTTTCACCTGAACCCATTATTTAGGAGCTTGTGCAAAATTACAGTGAAATATGATTAATGCTGAAAAAAGGTTTTCCAGCTAAAGCCCTCATGTTGTATTTGGGAGAAACTCTGGACTGAGTCACCAGGAAAGGTTTTGGGTTTAGCTCTGTGCTGGGCACCCCAAGAAGTGCCAGGTATGATTCAGGCAGCCAAAACAAGGAGATAGGAGGGATGCAAGATGCATTCAACTGGGATGCATGAGAGATGCATGCAGCTGCCCAAGGAGCTGCCTGAGAGAACCACAGGGCTGGAGAAATAGTGGAGCCTTTGAACTGGTTGTTGCCATAAAAAGAAAAAATAAAGAATTCGCTTTTAACCAAATGTGAAAAATGTGCTGAGGGGAAGGTGAGTGAATTGATGTGTTTTAGTCATTTTGTCCTTTCTTACTCCCTTTATTTTCCCTGTTTTGGAGGTAAAAGCCATTTTTAAAGCTTTGCTCACACAGCAGGGAAATTAGGTGTTTTCACTGTCAATTAATAAATCTGAAGGTTTCGGTGCTTTCCAAATGCTGAGAGTTGAAACTTTGAGGGGTTTTCTGAGTACTTACTGAAGCCCTGAACACACCAGAGTTACCTGCAGAACACAAAGTTTTCCACAAACATCTTATTTGCTGGAAAAAGAGTGAAAAGAGTCATCATCATCCAACTTGTGGGGCAATGCGGGGCTGGGCCAGCCTCAGTTCCTACTGTCCCAAACCAGTGAGCATTGAGCTTCAAGCTCCTTTTTCACCCAAAGCAAGGAAAGAACTCTTGTGGTGGGGGAAAGCAAGGCTAGAGGCACAAACAAGCAGTTAATGTATTCCCCTTGTCAACCCAGCTCAATGCCCTCCCTGCCCTGATGAATATTGAAGAATTTCATACAAATTGGAACTGGTTCAGCAGGACAGTTTTCCAAGACCCAGCCCAGAAAGGCTTCCTGGTCGCCGCTGGGGGCCCTTTCCTCCATGGGAGGAGTACACAGTCCACAGGAAGAAATTCTTCCCTGTGAGTGTGGGGAGGCCCTGGCACAGGGTGCCCAGAGCAGCTGTGGCTGCCCCTGGATCCCCAGCAGTGCCCAAGGCCAGGCTGGACAGGGCTTGGAGCAGCCTGGGACAGTGGAACAGGGTTGGAACAAAGGGGTCCTTTCCCACCCAAACCATTCTGGGATTCTATGACAGTGCCAGAACAAGGACAGGGCAGCCACCTGAGTCTGCACCATTCTCCAAGAACTTGGGCAGAGTTAACTCTTGGAGCCTAATGAAGAGGGTGAGGGACCTGTCTGCCACCTAAATCCAAGACATTTCACAGCTGGCTTTTAACCCAGCAGAGAGAGAGGCTGACACTGCAGAAGAGCTTGGGGTTGCTCTCTGGATGACTATGGGAGTTCAGCAGAGTCTCTGATGCAAAATGAAGCTTTTCAAGAGTTGTGAGGAATTGAATCCACAGCAAAAAGCTTAAAGGCTGGTGTGGGAGCCAGGATTAACACTGAGAAGATACAGAAAATTTCCCAGAAATGAAGCTCCTTGAGATAACCAAGTCTTGCACTAAAGCTGTGACTGATAGCAAGAAGAGAAGAGGCATAGGGACAGGCAAGGCTGAAGGGAGCAGGAGGAATTGCAGAGCCATACTCTTGCACCACCCAGGACAATGGCAGAGCAGGGGAAAATGCCACCAGTGTCTCATGGCCTGGCTTGACAGTGGCTCAGCAGAGTTTTGCACACAGGTGACTAACAGGATGGTGGTGAGACTGTGAACTTGGCCAGAGTTTTCTTGGGAACACCAGATTATGCTGCAGCAAAAAATAAGGACTGTCAGCCAGAACACAAGGAGGGCATTTCCAAATGTCACTGCATTGCTGTGAGCATTGCTACTGATTAGAAAAAAATGCAAGCTATATGTAGAGACAGGAGAAAAAAATGATGAGATTTATAGTAATGAAATACTTCCATAAAAGATATATGCAGTGTGTCCAAGTAGGTTAATAAATGCTTGGATGGCATTGAATTGAAAGGAGCAATGCTTAGTGTGGTCAAAAGTGCTGAGCACTTGATTACAGAATCATAGGATAGTGTTGTTTGGAAAGGACCTTAAACCTTATTTCATTCTACCCCTCTGCCATGGCAGGGGCACCTTCCACTGTCCCAGGCTGCTCCAAGCCCCATCCAGCCTGGCCTTGGACACTGCCAGGGATCCAGGGGCAGCCACAGCTTCTCTGAGCACCTTCCCCACCCTCCCAGGGAGGAATTCCTTCCCAACATCACATCTAACCCTCCCTCTGGCACTGGGAGGCCATTCCCCCTTACCCTGGCACTATCTGCCCATATAAAAAGTCCCTTTCCCTCCTTTTCCCAAGGCACTGGAAGGGTGCAGTGAGTTCTCCCTGGAGCATTCCCATCAGCAGAAGGAGCTTTCCACCCAATAACTGGATTCCACTGGCCAGAACACAAACTCTCCTTTCCTGGCTGCAGTTGTTCCACCTGAAACAGCTCCTGGCCCATCCCTTGCTCCTCAGACTGAAGGAAACAACCACTGCCCTGGGAGCAAACCCAGCCCAGGAAGGACTGGACCCTTCAGCTTTGTGCTGAAGTTCAGATCTCCCAAGCCTTTGTTTCCTTCAGCTCTTGAAAAGAAAGAGCAAAGAGAGACTCTGAAGCAGCTTCCCCACATTTTACAGCTACTGGGAGTGCACAGGACTGGGGCTGAGCAGTTAAAACTCCTCCAGAGGATGGTGAAGCTACAGCAAGAAAAAAAAAAAGCCCAAAATGTAGTGGTGGACACAAGTCTCTCACCTGTGGTCAGGGCTGCTGAGGGAGCAGTGCTGGAGCCTCGAAGGCAAGAACACAAGCAGAAAACACAGGTGAGTTTCTATCACAGTTACTGAGCAGCAGATAAAAAGGATTTGGAGTTCAGCACGTGCTTAAGGGTGATACTGGCATGGTGGAGGAGGGATTTGGGGTGCAGCCCAAAATCTGGGAGCTCCAGGCACAGCTCAGCTGCCCAGCCCACCCTGCACACACAGCTCTGCACAGCAATGCCTCTTCCCTGGAATTCAAGCAGCAGCTCCCAAAAACTACCTGGGAGAGGGTCCCAGCCAGGCAGAAAAGAAGCAGGCACAAGGATTTCTCTCTCCTCCTGTTCTTAATTATCCTCAGAGTTACTACAATGGAAAGAATTTTTAAATTTGGGCATTTTCACATCCCCATTTATAATGCGTGTTTACTTTTAGCACATTATTTAGTTTGGACCCAGCAAACAAAACACTCAGCTGCAGTTTCATGTTCTCCTTTGCTAGCCCAGGGCTGTTGTACTTGGCTTGCAAAGGCTTTATGGAAATGTTTAAATTTAAACAAAAAGACTGTTTTCATTTCAAATTAGAAAAATAATAAACCATCCTTGGTAGGTTTGGTGAACTCTCGAAAAATAATGAAACCAAACCACCCTCCTGCCCTCAGCTGCAGATCTGAGCTGCCTCATGGTCCCTCCTAAATGTAAATGATAAATTATCATTAGCCTGCCTCAATTAAACCACCCCAATGGAATGCAGCTTCCACAAATGTTTTATTTATGACCAGTTTGCAGGCTGGAGCACGGTGCCCAGTTAATGAAGGATCACTTTCTGCAGGGCTCAGAGATGCTCACCAGGGGGAGGGGGCTGTGCTGTCCCTGTGATCCTGCAGCAGGATTGATTGCATCCTTCTGTAATGAGAGCTGGGACAAGGGGGGCTGCCAGTGCCACCGGGGGGGTTGTTCTGAAGTGATCATATCTGCATTTGTGTACAGGCAGCACAGAGCAATAATGTGGTGTCTAAACCTCTCTGAGTGGAACTTTCATCAAGCACCAAAGAGAGAGATGAGAGGGTCAAACCACTCAGTACCTCAGGGCATGGAGAGTGTGGGCAACAAATCCCTGCTCTTTACACTCCAATTTATTCAAACACAAGAGCAATATAAAGGTCCAAAAGAGTGAAGGGTTTAAACAAGAGCAGACCCTGAGTGCTCACAGCAAAGCTGAGCACAGACCCTCTAAATGTAAATTTGCATTAAAATGGCACCAATTTCTGAGGCTGCAGCAGCTCCTTATTCACACAAATACCTGGATTTTCACCAAATAGCTTGGATTTGGTGAAAGTGTGAAGCAAAGCCCCCAGGGAGCTCCCCACTCCCCGAGGTGCCCCGGGCAGACTCACCCCTCCTGCAGGGATGTGGCCGGGCCACCAGGCAATGGCAGGTTCCCTCATGCCACCCTCGAAGGTGGTTTGTTTGCCACACAGGAAAGGTCCATTGCTTCCTCCTGGGGACAGAAAAGAATCCTTAAACCCCACAAAACACCAGCATTTCAAAATGACTCTGTCACCCAGGCTGGTTTGAAATGAATTCTCATTTCTGCATGGATGCTTCTTCAAACAACATGGCCAGAGTTGGGGGTTTTGTCATTATTTCCTTGATTGTTGTGTTGTGGTTTTGTTTTATTTTTTCAATATCCATCTGTGATGAAATTTTAGGAGCACAGGGAGAAAGTGGCAGTTAAACACACCTTGTTATCAACAACCAAATTAAAAACAAACCTCAAACAAACAGGAAATACCTCACTGGTGTTTTCCTTCCCTCTAAGGCTGTCTGTAACCAAAGGAAATCTGATGCTTTCAGGCAGAAATAGCATTTTTCATAATGATTTTAAATTTTATAGCACCAGAAAAATATTAGATGAGGGTGTAAGAGTGAGAAAAATAACCCTGCATTCCCTGAATGGTCACTCTCAGAGATGGGCAAGGCTTTGCAGGAATATCTGGAGTTTGAACCCAGCCCTGGAGCTCAGCTGGCCAAGGAACAACCAGGGAGGTCTCATAACTGATTCCAGGTCACACAAAGTCAAAGCCAGTGGCTGAGCTGAAATCAGAACTCAGGTTACTCCCTGCCCTGTGGTTCAATAACCACAAACCAAGCCTGGCTCCAAAGAGAAGAGAGCAGGTTCTAAAATCAATTTGCAGTGATTTGTTTCAGAGAAACCATCACTTAAACAAAAGGAAATTTGTTAGGTAACCAAAAAAAGGTTTCTCTTCTCGATATTTTTCATGAGAGCTAAAAAATGAGGGACTCTTGAACTCACTCTAATTGCTCAGAAGGCTGAAATATGCATTTGGCAGATGGAGAGTAAACACCCTGCTAAGTTACTGAGCCTGGTTCTCAACAAATTACAGAATATTCCCTCCCTGACAGTGCAAATACACACAGGTAACAGCAACACTGGGGCAGGAAAAATTCCATTTGGCCAAGGACACCTCCTCCAACAGTGACCAGAAGCACTGAACATAAATTATTCCAAACATAAACACTCTGTCTTTTGAGGCTTCTCCTAACTCATAACACAGACCCCACACACAGGGGCTTTTTTTTTTTTTCCCTCCTCAGAGAGAGAGATTTAAGCCTTGATTTCCCAAGGTTTGTTCAGCTGAGCCTCACCTTGTTTGGGAGCTGAAATGAGAGCAGCCCCATTATCAGAGGTGAAAAACACAAAGGTGTTCTCACTGATCCCCAGCTGCTGGAGGTGCTTCAGGATTTTCCCAACGCTGTCATCGATCTCCCTCACAGCATCCCCATACCTGAGGCAAAAAAAGGTGCAAAACACCCAAAGCAGCAAAAAAAAAAGGGTCAGCACAATGTGTTCAGTGGATTTAATTTGTACCTGTGCTGCAGAAATCCTTCTCATGCATCGGGTTTTCTGCTGTCACTGCAAACTTTTGTGTCTCTGGCCTGCAGAGAGAAGCTCCTCTGGGGTATTGAGGGTCAGGCTTTGCTCAGGTGGGAGCCACTCTTGGACAGAGAAATTCAGCCATAAAATTCACAAAGAGAGGCAAGCCCACCTTGCCACAGACTGGGAGGTAACAACATGGCTTTCCTCATGGTTAGAAACTCTTGGAAGCAACACTCCCAGTGTCTACAGAGCTCTTTGCCTCCTCCAAACTGCATTTTTAGGAGTGCTTTTCTACTTGCTGGTCTGATTTATAGGCTTTTAAAGCAGGCACTAATCATACAAAAGCCTTCTAAAAAATCATCTGTGCCACAGACAGCATTTCATTCCTCACCCATGTGGCAAAGGAGCTTAGAGCCCCCCTCCTCCCCTCGGGTCACGTGAGCTTCAATTCAGATTAAAGCCAAATTATAAAAGAACAATCCAAGCAAATAACACATTTCAGCACACACACACACTTGAGGAGTGATCCATCCCCTTGGATCTACCAACCACTGCTCAGGTTGGCTGTTCCAACAGGTATGAATTCAAACAACCCCCAAAAGCAGAACTTACAGCCCTCTCTGACTCGTGCCCAGGAACTGCTTGGAGGCATAAACAGGAGCATGGGTAGCATCAATTGCCCAGTATAAAAAGAATGGTTGCTGGCTGGCCTGCTGCTTGCTAATAAAATCCAGAGCTTCCTGTAAACAATAAAAATGAATTTATCCTCTGCCATCAAGATTTCTCTCAAAAAAAAAGCATAAAGTCACCTTGGCTTAGAAGCCAGTACTAAAATAGTACCTGCAGGTAGAGCTGAGTCAAGTTGGCTTCACCTGTCTTCAGATCAATTTTGAAATCTTCATAGTATCTTAAGATAAAAGGAATCAGAAAGGGGAAAAATCAATCCTAAGGAATAAACATCACAAAAAGGATTTTTTCCCCTTTTATAGGCTTTTTCCCCCTGTGTAGGGAGGTGACAAACAAGTCACAGTTAACACTCAGCAAACTCTCTTCAGATATTAAAAATATGTCACCATAATTGTTCTTATGGGAGAAACTGGTGACACAGCTTGATCCAAATTAATGACTTTAAATTTTGGACAAACCTGAGGGACTGGCCTTTTGCTGTAAGGGGCAAAATGCTTAAAAATGCCATGGTGATTCATAAAGAGCTGGTTGCAATGTGAATAAAATTTCAGAAGTACACAACAGCCCTCAGTGAGACAGAGAAATGCAGGAAGCAGAACTTGGGCTGCTTTGGAAACATTATTTTAGAGGAATCTTCAAGGGCCTGGGGAAGTGCTCAGGGAGCAGCAGCAGTGAAATGAGACAACACCAGAGTGAAAAATGAATGGACAAGAAGGGCCCAGACTGCAGACTGGGAGCAGGGAATGGAGTTATGCAAACACACAAAATGTTATTCCAAACAGGAAGAGAAGGAACAAAGAGGTCTTTCAGTCCAGAATGGCAGCAGCTTCCAGGAGTGGAGCTTTTAGGGTGCCAGGGATGAGCAAACAGCTCTGGGAGGGCAGCTCCACATCCCAACACCACCCACAGGACTCTGCCAGCTGGGTCATGGGGCTGGGGGCTCATGAACCCCAGAATGATGGAATCCCAGAATGGCTGGGCTGGAAGGAGCCCTGCAGGGAGAGCCCAGGCAGTGGCAGTGGCAGTGGCAGGCAGGGGGCTGGGTTACCTGCCAAGCATCTCCCAGTCCCTGAACACCGGGATGTTGGGGCGCTCTCTGCTGTCGTAGGGCCCAAAGTGACAATTTGGGGACCCAAACCACTCATCAAAGCCGTGCCTCAGGGGGTGGAACTGGGGCCGGTGCCCCAAGTGCCTGGGAACAAAAGCAACAGGTCACAGGTAAAATCCTACTGCAAAGAAACCCGACCTCAGCTCATCAGAGCAGCATGCAAGAACACAGTCTCTGCCTAAGAAACCAAAACTCAAAGCACTTCAATCACATCAATGACTCCAGAGCAATGTCTTGAGCTCTCTCACACTTGTTGCAAGCACAGCCATGCAGACTCACCCCAGTGCTCACTTATATTCCATTTTATTTACTCTCCAATCACTGTTTTCCATTTTTTCCTTCCACTGGTGTCTTCTCCCATGCTGTCTGATGATCAGCACTGATGGACTACACTGCCCCAAACCACTGCAGAGATGCACATAATGTTTTACTTAAGGATTCTGATCTATGACAAGTCCTTTTATCCCACTGAGCTGTAAAAACACAAGGCAGAGCTCATGAAATGCACCCTTCCATCCTCATCCCCTTTATGGAGCAATCACGCTGCCACAATGGTACAGAGAGACTTGAATGGAAATGAAATGAGGTTTTTGTGTGCACATGTGGACATAAAACACGTTTAGCTACTCCTGATGACAGCTCCTCTCTACTGTGCAGCTTGAAAATCCTCCATCCTTAACTTCCAGATGCAGCTCCTCTCTAATCTCCAAGTTTTGAACTGCAAATTCTACATTTCCTGCATTTATAGCACCCTGAAGACAGAGAATTCCCATCCTCTCTGTCTCTAAAGGAGATCTTGGTAGCTCAGTGTTTATTTAATCATCCCATCTTCCCCTCATGAGCCCCCTGTCCACTTTGTGCCATCCCCTCTGCACCTTCTGAACATAAAGGGTACAAAATGCATTCCCTGGAGTAAAACAATCCTTGGAGTTACTCTGAGCTGTTCCAAACTGAGTTTTTACAGAAATAATCCTCATTTCAGCCATGATTACAGCTTGATGATGTAACTGCCACTGCAGCTCTGACCTGCAGGATTCCACCCTTTCCCCATTTGTAGAGTGGGAATACAAAGTTATTCCTGGCTGTTTTACAACAGGGGAGACAGAAAAACATCTTATTCTAAGAAAGCTCTAAAAGACCTCACAGAGACATTAAACAATGACTGAGATGCAGATCAGTCTCTGCATCTTACAGCACAAAAAAAACCAAGATTTAATGAAACACAACAAATTCCATGCTGGTCATGGAAAATACCTGACTTGCAAAATTAATTAAATCATGGAATTCTTTGTCACAGGACACCCTGAAAAGCTCTTAGGAGGGATGATGAAACAATAAGAAAATTTTCTGCTGGAAAACCTCTGAGAGGCCAGGATGAGACTCCAGTTTACCTTGCATTTCTTTACCCCTTTGCAGGGAGCAGGTATCACTCCCAGCCCTGGCCAGGAGAAGTTTTTGGATGCACAATAATACCCTGCACATTCCTGCTTTGTCCTACTCCTGCTAACAGCTGCAGGTCTTTCCAGATTTGCCTTTTTTTCCAAAGAACTGGCACCAATCTGCATTTGCCTTGTTTATTCCTTCTCCCTGGGTGTATGAATTTCCATTTATTAGCACTGAACTGCAGCTGATTGCACCCAGCCCACTGAGCTGATCCTTCAGGGCCACTCTCCTGCTTGGATTTGTGCTGATAAATAATTCACTGTCTTTGGGTGCTTTGCTTTCTTCCCAATTCCAGCAGGTGAATCCAACCACAATTCAAACTCACCCTTCTCTAACTTGTTCATTAAACTGAAAGAAATGCCTGTTAGTTTCCACAGGAATTCAGTTTATTAATAAAAACCCAACATATTGCAAGAGTCACAGATAAAAACCATGTAGGTGCTTAAGGAAAATTCCAACAGAATATCCTGTTGGATATTCTCATTATATTCTCATTATGAATATTCTCATTAAATAAGTGGTGTGAGGTGTGGATAAAAGCACAGAGTTGAGGAGTTTCTAAATACAAATACACACATAAAACCCCATCAAGTCTTTGTATGAAGATATATGTAAGTATTTGTAATGGAACACTCAGGAATTGATCCCAGCAGGGGGAAGATCCATCACACTTTCCAAAGTTGGAAATTTGAGCTTCTAAACAGTTTTTTTTTCTAATTCTGTTTTTTCTGCTGCTCCTTCCCAACCCACACAAAGTAAAATCTCAAAGCAAGAGATCTCCAAATAAATTTACCATTTGCCAATGATTTTGTTGGTGTAACCAGCTCTCTTCAGGAGCTCTGGGAGCAGTAATTCAGAATCTGGGATTCCTCCTACTATGTCCTGTGGTGTGTATGCTGTGGAAAATAAATCAAAAACACCTTCCTGACTCTTCAAAATAATACAGCAAACAGCTCATATACTGGATGAGAAATAAGAATTAATTTGGAGTCCTAGCAATGCCATTCCTTGGAAATCCTCCCATGGGATGGAGAGAATAAATTGATCCAGGCAGAGCAAAGGGAGATTTCCACCCACTTGTGGATGAGGGTAGAATAATAAGTAATAAAGGGAGCTGCCAGCCCAGAGTGGAGGTGAGATCCTTGAAAGGGAGATGTCATAGAAAATCAGGTGCTTTAGGGGTGGTCTTGATGTGGTAAATTTGCTTTGTGTTTTCTAAAATGAAAGCAGCTTTTTCCTAACCCAAATAACCAATGAAGGTGCTCAGACTGCAAGAGCTTGGACTTGGTGATCCCAAAGGTGTTTTCCAACCTCATTCATTCTGTGATTCTGAAAGAAATGAAGAGTCTCTCTCAGGTGTGACAGCTCTGGGAATCAACCCCTGGCTGCTGATTCCTGCCCAGCCATGTCCCAGCACGTGGCATTTGTCACTCTGGGACCCAAATCCACCCAGGGATCTTCCCTGGAAGCACCACAGGCAAAAAGGATGGAAAACTGCTCTAAAACTGGGCAGAAATCTGAAATCTGCTGAATAAACTTGTGAGCAGCCTGTTCTTTCCCCCTGAGTTTTAACACCCCCACCTGATTTTCCTTCACCCGACCCCAATTCCCCTTTGTCAGCCAGCAGAAAGAAATGGATCAAGCAGCCTGGTTTATCCTCTTAATTTGAGGAGGAAGCAATAAAATTCACACTGATTAGCAGCACTTAACAGGGTTTGGTGGCACTTTGGAACATCCATGGGGAAGAGCAACTTCCTCCAAGGCAGAGAGGGGAATCAGGAGAGGAAGGGAGATGAGGAGTGAGGCTCCTACCGTTCCTGGCGTGTCCATTGGTGGTGTAAAAGCCATTCCTGACTGGGAGCCGGCCTGTCAGCAGGGCTGCCCTGGCTGCAAACAACACAAACAGTCCTTGATATCCACCCTCTGCTCAATATTCAGATTATTGTAGGAGGATGAGGCCAGAACATTGACTGGAGTGTGTCAGGATCCTCCTCAATCACTCACACTCTCCCATGAGCCATGGAGAGAATCAGTTCTGATGCATCATTTGAGTTATTCCAGCTGAAATTTGGCCCCTTTATTAAATTAGCCACACTGAAGAGTCATTCCTTTGAACAGTCAATGGAGCAAGGCTTACATCTCAGTCATATATATATTTATTATGTATTTAAGAGGAAATCCTAGCACAAACTGATTAGATGCTCAAGGCTAAGCTTTCGAGCTTGACTGAACAAAAATCATGAAATACAAAGAAAGAGCTGTCCAGCTTTGACAATAAAAGTCAAGTCCTGACTGCAGGGAATATTTAAACAGATGTTTAACTTCAAGCATATGCAGTGCCACCATTGGATTAGTGGGATTCCAGCAGATTTTAAAAGCCTTTTCTGAGCAAGGACATCATCAACACACTGGCAAGTGCTATCCTAAATAAGAGCCCAAATAAAAAGCCCCTGTTCTTCATTTTTGCTTCAGTTCTTGGCTGCTAATCAGGTTTGAGGGGAAAAAAAAGAAAGCGAAAAAAAAAGAAAAAAAGACACAGAAAAAACAACAAGGAAAAAAATATCTGCCTCTCCCAGACCCAAACGTTCCTTTTATCTCTTGTCCCTGTCCCAAGAGTCTTGTAAGACACCAGGGTCAAAAGCAGGACACAAACTGCTGCCTTTCCTTGCATGAAAGTCTCACCAGAGCCAAGAGAATCAGACCAAATTCGTCCAGCAACAGTTCAGATCCTGCTTTGTTTAACCCAGAATGAGAAAGATGAAAAAAATGCAATGTCTGGGGCTGAATACTGAACTGAAATAGTATAAAAATCCTTTAGCTGGACTGATCACTGAACCAGTGCTTTGTACAAACTGAAAACTGTCAGTTTTCCAACCCAAACATAAATAAAAAGGGAGCAAAATGCAAGATCAAAGCAGCAAATCCAATCTCAGGCCTGAGGGCAGTTGCTGGTTTGGTTGTGAGTCCATGTCAGAGGCTGGCAAACACCCCAAACTCCTCAGAGGGAGATGCTTCTCGTGCTTCCATGGCTCAAACTGCACATGTACTTACAGGGAGAGCAGAGGGGGCTGGCAGTATAAAAATCCAGGAACAGCATCCCTTCTGCAGCCATCTGGTCCAGGTTAGGGGTTTCCTTAGAAGGCTCTCCGAAAACTCCCAAATCCCCCCAGCCCATCTGCAAAAGGAACACACCAGAACATGTCAAAGTCCCTTCCCACAATCACACTTTTGGGCCCACATAACACTTTGGATGTATCCCTTCATTTATAATTTTTTCCTGTGCTCATCTCCCTTCTGAAATGTGACAAAAATGATCTCTGCCAGCCCTGTGGAGCAGGGAACTCTTACACTTTCCCCTGGTGGGTGGGAAATTAAGGCACGCCCAGGATTAAATGATTTATGAACAGGTATTAAAGCACTTGGAAGAAGCTCAGGGCTTTCACTCTTACTCAGAGGCCTGAGGCACAGCCAGAGCAAGGAGGAAGAGGAAGTTACACATGGTTTACTCAGGGTTGTGCAGCTGCCATGTCTGAGCCTTCAGTCAGGGAACCACCTGGTGCCATCAGTTTGAAAAAGAAAATAGTTGCAGAGCAGCAGAGGTGGTTTCTGAGTTAAGGAGCAATTAAATTCCTCCTGACATTGAAGTGGATTCACCCCCAACTTCTTGATTTTTCTTTACCATCCAGGAAGAAAGACAAAAAGAATCTCACATTGCTTGAATTCCAGAAAAAAATCCAGGGAGATGTATTTTTAATGAACATATTAATGAAATAAATTATTGAATTAATTCATGAATTCAATGAAATAAATCAATAGTTCACAGAAGCTGCAGAGAGGAGTCTTGTGCTGCACTAACACTTTCAGAGTGGGAGAATCTCTGTCCCAGCTCTGTTCCAAAGCTTTCCTCTGGAAAATCACAAATGCCAGCTCAGGAGGGGGGAAATATTCCTGAATGGAAAACTGAGATCACAGGATCACTGAGGTTGGAAAATACTCCAAGTCCAGCCTGTGCCTGATCCCCACCTTGTCCCCAGCCCAGAGCACTGAGTGCCACCTCCAGCCCTTCCTTGGACACCTCCAGGGATGGGGGCTCCAAACCCCCCTGGGCAGCCCCTGCCAGAGGCTCAGCTGCTGGAAAAGCCAGGGACTGTCCTGCTCAGGAATGTGGAACACCATGGGAACACCAGGCAGGATAAACTGGCAAACTGGGAAGGGTCTGCCCACCCTCGTGAGCTCCTGGAGCAGCTTCAAACAGCAACAAACACATTTCCACCACAACCACAGAAAATTATTAGGAGAGAAGCAAAGCAGGTAGATGGTAGTGACCTGAATGTGCTGGAAATTAATATAATTCCTTATCCACGTGGCAAAATTGAAAATATTTTGAGTTAGAAATAAATCTGTGATTGTTTCTGCTTTTTAATCATTTATTGTCAATTTTTTTTTCCTTCCTAGTTCAGAGAGCCAAAATAAGCAGAATTACTTTTCTTCTTGCTCAGTTTTTCAAACCCCTCCTTGTGACCAACAATCTTTAGGGTTAGAGATCATCCAGCCCCAGGCAGGGACACCTGGAGCAGGTGACACAGGAGCACATCCAGGTGTGTTTGGGATGGCTCTGGACAGGGAGATCCCTGGGCAGCTGTGCCAGGGCTCTGCCACCCTCCCTGGGAAGTTCCTCCTCGTGTTGAGAGGGAACTTCTCATTTTCTGGTTTATGGTCACTGTGATAATTGATAAATGATTCGTGTTAATCATAGAAGTTTTGGAGTTTGTATAAACCAGGATACTTAAAATAAGAAAAGAACATGGACCTAGATAAAGGGAAATGTATGATTAAACCCACTCTGTTTAAATCCCCCTGTTATGAATTTTGTATATTGAATATTGTATACCAGTTTGTAAAAGAAAAAAAAAAAAAGAGGGTTTTTCCATAGTCTGAAAGGTTTTTTTGCAGAATCAGATTTCCTGCCTTTGTGTGATCAATCACAAACTATCTGCTAA
>JAODHX010000721.1:1362079-1391621 GCA_027576295.1 Cossypha polioptera | reverse complement strand
TTCCACTGTCCCAGGCTGCTCCAAGCCCTGTCCAGCCTGGCCTTGGACACTGCCAGGGATGGAGCAGCCACAGCTGCTCTGGAAAACCTGCTCCAACTTGAGTTAGGACAGGATCTTGGGTTTAAAGGAAGCTTAAATTTGAACCTGTTCCCAGTCCAGGTTAGAGGGTTTCCTGTGTGGCAGAGAATATGGGGGAACTGAAGGCAAGATCCTGGTTGTTTCATGCAAAACCTATAAATTTATTCTGGATAAAAGCAGTGCTTGGAATTGTCTGACAAGGTTATCAGGGCAGGTCACCAACCAAAGGGTGGTTCAGACTCTCTTTGGTCTCAGCCCACAGCCTCCAAGGCTTAAGCAGAGCCTTTCAGACAAGGCCAAGGACAATGATATGAGGACTTTTCCCATGGAGGGTCACACTTTAGTTGCTATCTTGATTAAATTAAGCCTTGTACATGATGAACTCACTTAAAATTCCTGCTCTCCACTTCCGTCCATGCTTTATTAGGTGCTTTAATTGCTTTGCACCCTTTTCTACACTTTGCCTTAGATGTGCTGAACATCAGGAAATTCGTTTTCCTTTCTACAATAGCTGGTGATGGATTTTGACTGGAGTTATCTTGGCACCAGTCTTCCCCTTTGGGAAATGCCCCTGTGAATGGGCCAGAAGGAGTTGATGACATTGCTCTGCCCAGAGGCTGCTGCAGCAGGGGAAGTCTGTGATTAGACTTCAGCAGGTTTTGGATCAAGCCTGTTCTAAGGAGATGGTGTCAATGTGCTGCTATTTCCTGAAAATCAGCCTGGCTGGAGCAGGGATCACATCCAGAGGGCTCTAATCAGTCTTCTGGCCTGTTAGTGGGACCCAGCCCACGAGCTCTGTGATCACAGGGGATACCCAAGGCCCACGTATGGCCTGGACAATCCCTTTTATTTATTTTAAGCATTGCTTTGGGTATGAGCCTGCTCAAAGCAGCGCCAGTGGTGGAAGAGCAAAGAACCTGAGCCTCTCCTTGTGGAATGTTACTTCATTTTCCAGCTACTTCCTACTCAGGGAAATATTGTTTGCAGATGGTGCAGTCACAAAACCATCATGTACCACTCTGTTACTATCCAGATGGATTTATTGCTGCCGGGAAACCTTTCTGCTGTCTCGTTTTGGGAGCAAGGCTCACGCATGGAATGGTTCTGCTCAAGATCCATCCAGTGCCAAGATGTAAAAACTCCACACCCATAACCCTGACAGACTGGTTTGCTGTTGTTTCCTTTAAATCCCAGCCTGGGCTTGGAAGGATGGACAGAAAGGCTGGGAGATCTTGAGTCCTTTTTGGGGTCAGATAAGGAAAGACTCTGTTCCTTACAGGAAAAGCAAATGCCATGGTGGAGAGTTGCCTTTGGGTGAGTTTGGATCCTCTGCCCCACCTCACCTCTCAGAGGAGATGGAAAAATGCTCAGCATTCCAGCAGGTGGCTTGCTGCAGGTGCCTCTGACTTCTTTGCTCACCCTCTGGCATGAGTTGTTTCATCCACTTGGAAGAAAGAATAAAGGATGTAATGCCAGGAGGGACACCAGAGCTTCGTGGAAATCCTGGGAAAGGGGCTCTCCATCCCATAGTGTGAATGATGCCAACATCTGGCTGTGACTTCCCTTGAAGACACCCATTTCCAGGCTCCCATCAGCCTGCCCTGAAAGCTGGGCAGGTCCAAAACACCACTCCACACTGAAACCAGCTGGGAAAAGTCTCCCAGGTGAGAGGAATTTCTTCCAGGCTACCATAGAGGAGAACCCCAAATTATCCCAGAGAACTGTGACTCCAAACGAGCAATCCTCTCATTTCCCACTCAAATCAGAGACGGGGAAGCACCAGGAGGGTTGGAGCTCCAGGCTGGGTCCTGGATCTCCAGCACATTATTCTCCCTGACCTGGTCACGCTCTCTTAAATTTCCCAACTTTTTTGGCTGGCAGCAGAGTTTTTGAAACAGCATCCACGGAAATTATGGTCTGGCTTCACTGCCCACACTCGGATGACAGCTGGCTCTGGCTGGAGCTCTTTAAATCTAGTGGCCGGCATTTAAATAAGTTTAATTTATTAAAATTAATTGAAACATAACTCTTCCCATAAACAATATTTGGATTTTTTTTCAAGACCTGCTCAGCGGTTTCACCTTTTCCTTTAATTCATCCTTTTGACTGATTTCGTATTTTTTTTCTGGCCGGTTATTTATGTGTGCACAGCCCATATTTGTGTGGGTTTGGTGCTGATCAGCTGCGTGTGTGTTTACAATAGCCCTTGTGTTATCCCAGCCGGCAGCCTAAAAACACTTCCAAATTATTCCACATCAGAAGCAACGAGGGTTTGGATAGACTCCTAGGGGAAAGTCTTGAAATGGTGCCCAAACCTCAGTCCCAGTGCTGTAAGTCAGGCACGTGGCTGATATTTTATCCACCCCAGCTTGGACTTTTGCAGGCTGTTTTGTTTGTGGAGGAAACGGGAACTTGGGAGCAATTTTAATCAGCGATATTTCTTGGAGATGGGCTTCCTCCATTCCTTCGTCCTGTTTTCCTCTCCTGACACACGTGCTTGCCCTCTGCCTGTGTTTCTTCTGTTTTCTAAGAAATGATGGAAAATCAGTGCACAGAAGCACAACAGGCAGGCTGGACTGGAACAAATCCCTCGGTGGAGAGGGGCTGACCTGGCTCGTGCCTTTGGAGCAATGCTGATTTTATGTATAAAATATACCAAAAATAGTAATTTGATGTATAAAACTTGGATGGCTGCGGGTGGGTGAGCACTAGGGATTTCAAGTCCAGCTCTGTTTGGTGTTCAGTGCTGTAAAAAACACCTGGAAATGCTCCAGTAAATCCCAGAGTGGTTCGGGTTGGAAGGTGCCATAAAAACCATCTCATTCCACGCCCTGCCAAGGGCAGGGACACCTTCCACTAGAGCAGGTTGCTCAATGTGGAAATAATCAGTATTGTCTCAAAAACAAATTCCTACATATGAGCTGAGTTCTGGAATTCTTTGCTTTTTAGCTGGACTAAATATGACATTGTTTTCCAAAAATATTGCCATTACTGTGGCTTGAAGACTCAACACCTGGGCCAGCTCTGGTCTTGGACTCTCAGTTACACATAAATAATCCACTGTACTATTGGGGCAAAGATCACTTTTCAAAAACGTAATTTAAAACCTGCACCACACATTGATTTAGGAATGCAAAATCATTTTGTTACTATCTCATCTCAAAACCCTTTCCTTGGGTGGCTGCAATTCCAAATCCCAAAATGTGTTCCAGAAACGCCCTTGTTGTGTCCTGTGGTGTGAGGTAAGACATTCCATGGGGGTTGTTCTTCTCAAAAACATTAAAACATCACAAGCACTGTGGATTCCTCACCCCTGGCAGTGTCCAGGGCCAGGCTGGAGGGGGTTTGGAGTGACTTGGGATAGTGGGAGGTGTCCCTGCCATGGCAGGGGTGGAATAAGATGGACTTTAAGGTCTCTCCCAAGCCAAACCCATCTGGAATTCTCTCTCAGAGTTTGGTAAGTCCTTTAGCTGAACACCTCACAGAGGCTGTGCACTGGGGCTGAGAGAAGGACATTAATTCCTCCTCCTTAAGGCAGTGCAGAAGTTCAGAAATCAGAGCCAGGTCCTCTTGGATCACCTTGTCCTTCCCCCTGCAACTTTCTGAAGAAACCCAGGGATCTGGTGACGCTGAGTGACCTTCCAGAGAAGGGCAATAATCCCTCTGGAACCCCATTCCCTCATTAGGGCAATGAAGCTTTTACCTCTCCTGCAGCAATGAGGCATTTTTAAAGCGTTTCACACCTACTTTAAATCTCGGTGAAGGCCATGAAACTCCTTTGGCCGTGGCCACATGGTGTCTATTGTTAAGCAGACTGTTAAAATTAATCAACCCAGATTAGGCAGCCAAAATTATCACTCTGCTGAATCTGCTCCCTCAGAGACAGCCTCTTAAAGAGGCTGAGTGCTGATTAAACCTCCGAAAAATCCTGGCAGGAATTGCCTGTAGAAAGCATGGAAAAAAAAATGTATGGGATGTGAAAGGCTCAGAGTTTGGTCTGCTTGCATCCAAACTGTCCCTTGCTGCAAATCCCTTCATCAGCAAACCTCCCCTCTGCGTGAGGAGAGCTTCTGTATCCCAAATTCCCAGGCTCTGTCCCCACGGGTGTTATCCTGTGAGCTCATTATTGCTGCTGGCTCTAAGTCACACCCCAATACACAGAGCTATCAGCAGAAGAGATTAAAAAACAAAATAAACTGGTAAATAGCCACGATTTGCCTCAGAGCTTAGGCTGGAGGCTTAAACTCATCCTTGGAGGAAATCCTGCTGCATCCAGGGTGGGAGAATGGGAAGGAAGCTCAAGCTCGTGTGCCTTCTCAGGCACTTGTTGGAAGTGGAGGGCAGGAGGATGAGGAACAACTCACTTGTGAGTTTTCCCACTGGGCTGCTGAAGCAGAAGCATCTGGACCACTTCTGAAAGCCCAGATGGACCCCTGGGCAGGCTGGATCCCTCAGGGAAAGAGTGCTGCCTTGTGCTAGCTGAGCATTGGGGAGGGGGTTATTGGGGAAAATTCCTCATGGAAAGGGTGGTCAGGCATTGAAACATTGTCCAGGGAAATGGTGGAGTCACCATCCCTGGAAGCGTTCAATAAACGTGTGGATGTGAACACAGTGGTGGTGCTGGGTTGATGGTTGGGCTTGATGATCTTAAAACTCTTTCCCAATCTAAATAATTCCATGATTCTGTGCCTGCAGAACCTCCTTCCTGCTCTCCTTTCCCCTCTCTGAGAGCACCTCAGCAAGTCTGAAGGCAGCAACCAGCCTCATCCCCAGCAGAATTTAATCTCCTGGTAATTAGAGATGGAAAACCACAACAATTAGGAATGTTTCCACTTAAACAGAGGGGCATTCCTGCCAGGACGTGGATTGCCTTGGACTAAGCAGAGTGCTGTCAGGATCACAGGATGCAGAGCTGGAAATTTGGGGGATAGGGGAGCAGATCCTGTGGTTGAAGAGAGTGGTTGCAATGCCACTGACTCGAGCAGAGCTCTGGTTTGTGTCAGCTGGGGATGCAGCACCTCTGGAATTGTGCTGGGATCCTGCTGGGTGGAGACTTGACTTTCCAAACCCAGCAGATGATGCCTGAAACCTGGGAATCTGTTTGATATCATGTACAGTTCCCTGCCCCCCACCCCAGCTCTGGGTATTCTGGCCTTCCAGCCCAAATGACATCTGGTGCCAGCAGTTGCTTTGGACTATTTTGTGGTTTCCTGAAAGACAAACAACTTCCATGCAGGGCTGATGGAGGAGCTCCCATCTCTGTTGCTGGATGTGTCACACAGCCCAAAGCTGAAGAAATAGAGAGAAACACAAAAGTGGTCACAGATCTGTACCTCTTACAAGACCTGGAGTGCCAGGACACAGGGAATGGCTTCCCGCTGCCAGAGGGCAGGGATGGATGGGATATTGGGAAGGAATTGTTCCCTGGGAGGGTGGGGAGGCTCTGGCACAGTTTCCAAGAGAAGCTGTGGCTGCTCCATCCCTGGAAGTGTCCAAGGCTGGGTTGGACAGGGATTGGAGCAGCCTGGGATAGTGGAAGGTGTCTCTGCCCATGGCACTGGATCAGCTCCAAGGTCCCTTCCAAACCCAACCCACTGAGTGATTCTAAATCCCCTGAGGGCCTGCCCGAGCTTTTTGTCTGATGGGTTTGACTGAGGACATCTGAAGGCTCCCTTCTTCCCTGGCACCCTGTTTTGGCAGGAGCAGGCAGCGATGGAGCCGCAGGAATCAGCCCCAGGGTGGGGCCAGCAGCAGGACCTGCAGCTGGAAGCCAGGGCAGCCCTTGGGTCCCTGCCCACTTGGCCACCCCCTCCCTGAACCCTGGGCTCATTGTCGGCTGGGGGCTCCCAGAGCCAGCCCGGAGAGCCTGGCCAGCAATTCCTGGCACTCCCCAGCGCTGATTTGCATCTCCTTTGGTCCCACCAGCCCACCTCAGTGAGCAGCTCTGCCTGGCCTTTGACTCCTTCCCAGGATGCCAGATTTTGGAGGCTGCAAAGAGACAGAAAGTCTGCACAGTTTGCTGAGGAGGAAAACACTGAACAAGCCCCTAAGGCAGAGCATTTTCCCTGGTGCTCTGGGAATGCTCCTGGCGTTCCCTGGTGTGAGCAAGCGAGGATGGGATGGCAAACCCTTGCTGGATTCCCTTCCCACTCCTGATTTTACTCACACAGCTTCACTCCAGGCTGAATATCCCAGCAGAGCCTGTCAAGGGGGAGGGAATTCATATGTTCCTGCTCTCTGCTGCTGAGCTGAGGGAATTATTCCGTGGTGGCTTTGCCCTGCACTCCCACAGCACAGCAGTGACCTGAGCATGGGGAACTCTCCAGAGTTACAGAGACAAAACAGGTGCTTGGGAACAGATATCCTCATTTTCCAGATAAATGCCAGCTCTCTTTTTATGTCTTCTGAGCTCTGCCTCACTATTTCATATCCTTCAGAACTCACCTTGCTGGCTGCATGTTGTGACACCTATTTTATGGTGGTGTTTTTATCTGTTAAAAATAATCTTTTCTGAAAGTCAGTTTTACTTTGTCTGCATTTCACCTTATAAAAGACTTGTCTGAAACTCTGGTTTCAATCACTCTGGTGTCAATCATCAGTATTTTCAACTGAAATGAAAAGGAGAATAATTTGAATTCAAATGTGGCTTCAAAACATAGAGTTTAGGGTTTTTCCCTGAGGTGAAATAGGTAATTTTAAAAGTGTTTTTTGTCTGTGTTAATGTCAAAGGAAATTTTAACTGCCTTTATTTTTTCTTTTAAGCAGAAACTTGAAACTATTGATAATGTGACTTTTGGACAACTTGTCTTGAAAAATTGATGCTTTGAAAGCTGCAAAATGTCTGAGAAAGGCTGTCAACTTTTTCTTTTCTTCTTCTTCTTCTTTTTTTTTTTTTAATCCTTAATTAAAAATAATCATGGCTTTGGGAAGGGGGTTATTTTTCCTGACTTCTTGTTGGTTCTCTCCAACCTGTCTTGTCACTGGTGATGGAAACTGATCCCAGAGCTCTTCTCCTGGACCTGGCTCAGTGCAGGATTTGCTTCTGGAAGTGCTGCCACATAACCAAAGCCTGTGGCTCTTACAGCTTGGCATAAGCCAGCCTGGCATTTTCCTCAGCAGGGCTTATCCCAGGCTGGTTTAAAAGCTGAAGGGCAAACAAAAAGGAGGATTAGACCAAACCAGTTCCAGAGCACACGTTGTACATACTGATGTCTTGCTGAAACAGGAGAAGGCTGGAAAAAACACTGCCCGTGGTTAATGAGGATGCAATCTTGCTTCCTGAGCTCCTGCCTCCTTTGCCAATCAGATATTCTGCATCACAAGCTAATGAGATTAGGGGTTATCACCTCAAGAAATAAAACCCTACCATTGAAGAGCAGGATTTCCATGGGGATTGTGCTAAAGCCTCGGTTAGATCGCTGGGCTCTCCTCCTGGGGGTGATCAGGGGAAAGCTCTGAGCCTTGCAAGTGTTTCCACATGGATGATACTGCATTTCCAAGCAAAAAAAAAACAAACTGGAGTCACTTTAAAACCTGGGTTTTACCTCAGCTAAGCCAAGGGCTGAGCAGAGTCAGGCAAGTTTTAAATGTGACACATCCTTGTTTTGCCCCAGCTGCCTATGCTGTGCCTGCAGCACCACGGAAAATGTGCAATCCTTGGGATTTTCCACAAATGCTGCTACCTAAGTGCACAGCCAGATGTGGGGCAGCCAGAACAGACTGCAGGCAGAGGAGGAAAACCTCCACAGCAGTGATCTCCAGGAAGGAAACCTCTGCAGTTTTCCATCCTGGCTGAGGCTGAGCACATCTGTAGGAACAGCTGCAGCACCCACTCGTCTTTCCCCACCTCTGGCATCTCCCACCCTCTGGGCACTGGGATCCCAAGGAGGGTTAAGGGATAGGAAGTGCTTTTCCAGCTCTGTGCCTGTTTTTGGTGGGTTTTCAGAGTAGTTTTGCTGTTGGATTTCTTTACCTATAAAATCCCCACCTGGCAGAGCAAACAGTGATGCTGTGAGAGATATGAGAGATCATGGAATATCCTGAGCTGGAAGGGACTCACAGGGATCATTGATCCAACCCCTGTCCCTGCTCAGACACCCCAACAATCCCACCCTGAGCATCCCTGGGAGCAGTATCCAAACCCTCCTGGAGCTCTGGCAGCCCTGGGGCTGTGCCCATTCCCTGGGCAGTGCCTAGCACCCTCTGGGAGAAGAACCTTTTTCTAAAATCCAACCGGAACCTCCCTGACACAGCTCCAGCCATGCCTAGATCCTGCCCCTGTCACAGAGAGCAGAGATCAGAGCTGCCCCTTCAGCTCCCCTTGTGAGGTAGCACAACATCCTAAAACTACTCTCAGTGGGGAATGGCATTTGTCAGCACAAGGAGCCTCCATGGGGGTTTGATGGGGGAGGATTTATCCCTCCCCACCTGTTCTCCCTGTTGGCATCCTCAAGGCCTGGCTTGCAGGGGATGCACCAGCAAGCTGAACTTAACCTTTAGTGCCTTTCAACCCTTCTCTCTCCCTTGGTTTGGTCTTCACCAGCAGCAAAAAGATTTGCAGAAGGGCAGTGGGTAAAGGATGGATGGCTTGGGCTGTGACACAGGCCGTGCTCCCAGGGCCACCAGAGTCAGGGACACGAGTGCCACCAGCACTCCAGGCTCTGCTGTGCTGGCTCCTCACTGGGGGTTGGAGGACATGGAGGAAAGTCCTGATATTTAGGGACTTTTGACTTGGTTTTTTTGGGAAACATAGCTATGGATTGGCACCCTGCCTGATCACTGCTTTGATCCGTTTGGGGAACTTGAGTTTTTACCTTTCCTGTGTCCAATTTTTCCTTACAGAACCCTGTGCCAATCTCGGTGCCAGCTTTCCATCAGGAAGCTCCTGGGAATCCTCCCCTTCTTGCTTTATCCAAACAAACCTGGTGAGCCACATTCCTCCTGTCTGCTGCTCCCTTGGGTGGCACTTTGAGTGCAAATGCTCCAGTGAAGCTCTTGGAAGTTCCCTTTGGAGTTCAGCATTATTCAACATTATTTTATTTTATGTATTTCGATTTGCAGAATGATCAAGCTGAGCTGTGAAGCCCCAGGAATCAGCTTTCCCTTGGGGCACTATCCTGGTCTCCCTTAGTGCAGGAGCAGTGTTTAAAATCCCAGGATTTTAAATATAAATGTGTTTGGGTTATTGCTTTTCAATTCCCAGCTTTTAAAGAGACAATTTAGAAAGTTTATTTCCCCCTCCTTTAACAGACACAACACAAGAATTTACAACACAAGATTTTAAGACACAGGTACCAAAGCAGAGTTTTGAATTAAAGGGCTCAATGCTCTGCTCTCAGCTCTTCTCCCCCTCTCCCTCATCCTATAGGATGCTCTGCTGTGGCATTTGGGATTTCTCAGCTCTCCATGGCTCATCCTTCCTGTGAGTGCCACCATCCTGCTGGAGCTCTGCTGGCTCTTAAATCCCTGGGATGCAGGGGAAGGGAATGGGATTTGAGGTGATTAAATAGTGGGGAGCTGCTAAATCCAGATGTCAGCTGGTGGGAAAAGGATCAGGCTGGGCCATCTCCATGTCTGACCCACAGGGATCATTGGCCCATCCCTGAATCCCACATCCACAACCCTTCCAAGCCTCCCTCCTGAGGAAGAGGAGGTGTCAGGTGCCTGCCAGGGCAGGGTTTGCCCTTCAGCCTCGATAAACCCTGGAATAGGGTGCAAACTCTATTTCCACTTCCCTCTCCAGGCTGCTCCTGCTGATTTATGGGATGTGCTACAGGGAGGAGGAGATGAGAGCTAGGAACCCTTCAGGGTTCCTCACAGAACCCTTCTCCATGAATAAACCTGGCATGGAGGAAAACCTGCCCTGGGTGATGCTCTCCAAAAGGGGATGCTGCCTCTTCGTTGCTTCCCCCCATTTTGTTTTTCTTTTTTTTTTTTTTTTTTGGGATGCTGGTGTTTTTTAGGGATGCTGGCTGGAGGATGCCACAGTCTTGGAGGTCTCAGCATATGGAGCAGCTCTCCCCAGACCCCCTTGTCCCTTGGATTTTGGAGTCAGTGAGTTGAGAGTCTCTGAATTCTTCAGGGAGAAATCAGAGTGCAAGGATTGAATTAAAGCCTTTGGGTAGATTGAAGTATATTAAGCCACTCACACATAAGGTAGAGGTGTAAGTTTAAGTTTTAGGATAAGTAAGTCAGTAAGTTTTAGTGTGAGCTCTAATGCTTTTAGTAAGTAAAAGATTTACATACCAAAGTAGCAGTGTGAGTTCTAGTGAAAGTTGAAAAACAAACTAATGTTTTCAGTGGAGGTTTTAGGACCATGGTTGTAGACAGTGTTTAAACATAACAGAGCTATAGTAAGAATATTGCTTACATTTTTCACATAGAACAAGATAAGTTGCATGCATAGTCTATACGTAACCTGGTGTGCTAAGAAACTAGAATTCTAATAGGTTAAGGAGTGGTGGTCAGACTCTGTGTCTTAGCTTGTTGGGAACATTCTATATAAGAGCATGTATTAGGAAGAGTTGGTGTTTTTGCTATTGCCTTTTCTGCTTTTCCTGCCATTGCTTTTTTTGCTTTTGCTCACCGTCAACTCCAACACCCAAGAAGAAGACAGGAGCTGCTGCAGCATCATCGGCCTCACTGGGACCTCAGGGGGCAGCTTTTGCTTCTATTTGGGACTCGAAACCAAAACTGAGTATGGACTTTGATGTCTGTAACTGTGCCTTCGAGGCTGATGTGCTTCTGCAATAAATAACATTTTAGCGACTATTAGCTGCTTTGCTCATTGTCCTGGTTTGGAGGTGTTTGTTAATAAGGGCAGAAGCTTTTTATTTTTAATGGAGAATGTAAACTTCTTTCTTCCAAATTATTATTATAATTTTGAAATTAAGGGGCTCTCAGGCAAAGATATGCGAATTAAAAATAACAATTATTTACTAGGAAAAAATAAAAAAATAGAAATACAGTATTACAAAGAATAATCCCAACCCTGACAGTCAGAATATAACCTGATACCCTGTCAATCAGAGTGCTGGTAGCAGTCCCATTAAATGGTGGCTACAGTTTTTTTGCAGTGGTAGATGTGGTTTAACTGAAGCATTGCTCCTCTAGAAGGGTGAATTTTTTTTTTTTTAAGGTCTAGGTACGATGTGGAAAGGTTCGGGTTTTTTTCTGGAATTCAGTGGAAAGATGGTATTTTTCTGTTCAAAATCTCAGTTTTTATCTAGGCAGGAAAGGCTTGGCTCCTCCCCCTGGCTGGAGCATCTCCCAGTGGGATGATGTAATTTTATCAGTCATACAGTGGGACTGAATGGGCCAGCAGCAGATGATATCTTCCTGGAGGGAGGATGGGTTGTGGAAAAGATAAAGAGCACTGCCTCACCTGGTTTTAACAGAGAGTGATAGAATACATACTTTTGGTTACATCCTACATTGCAACCCAAGACGCCTATAAAAAAGAATTTTGAGCTTGCCTTCAAAGAAGAACTAGCTATACATGCAGCGCATCATCCTATGGAACAAAATCTTAATATGTGCCTGTAAAAAACCCGTTCAGCCTATATCCATTAGCACAGTCACAGAAGGGAATGATTTCCCTGTGGCTGGTGTTGGCTTAATTAAAGAACTCATCATTTTTAGCCCACTCTGTACTCTCTACAGAATGTTTTTACTATGCTAAAATATGAACATTTTCTCATCTATTATCCCTAGATAAGGGACAAAAAGGACAAAGACAAAAAGGATGACATTTAGCACTCAGAGTATGGATAGTCAAAATCTATCAATGCAAAGCAAGTCTGTTCATGTTGAGTTTTCTTAGTGCTGTAGCAGTAACAAATCTATTTACTCTACTATAAGCTAACAGATTCATCAGGTTTGAAAATGTTTCTGCACCTGATGAACTGGTTTTACACTGGGCTATCACTAATCAGTTCTCCAGTATCTTATTTTTATAGGTGTTTATCTGTAAACCAGCCAGTTTTCTGAGCAGTCCATGTAAGTTGGGGTTGGGATGGAAGAGGGGAAGATGATGACAGAATTGCACAGTAAAGTAACATGATAAGAAATGTTATTCTTCATCACATGTCACAGTTAAGGCTGGCAGATCAAGCCTTGCCTTTCAACTAAATTCAGTGCCACCCTAAAAACAAGCTATGAATTTGCTTTATTCAGTGCTGAGGACTAATATTCTTGCTATTCTGGGAATCTAATAGCGTGTGCCTGTTGGGACTGCAGCCACCAAATGCTGATTCCTCATAACTGAGAACTTTCAAATCATTTTTATGTACAAGATAAAATTGTCACCTTCAGTAAAGACCTCTGTCACTTTTCCCATTGACTTCCCTTTCTGTTTTTTTAATACCATCAGATCCCAGGGAACTAACACTTTAAAAAGTAGTGTGTGAAAAGAAAAGTAATACAGTGATTCCCTGAGTTGCTGCTGCTACACTGTCAGATAAAATATAAAGCACAGTAAGATGAAAATTATCATTTCAACAATTTTATGACTGTTAAAAAAAAAAAACAAACCCTCACAACATGTCAATAATACCCCTCTGACTCCCTTGCCTTGAATGGAATCTCATCAATTTACCATAAAGGGAAAGGACTCAACTTTAGAATCAGGCACTGCCACTCACTCTTAGTCAGCACCTTCCCAAAGACATCTTATTTTTAACCTGGATTTCTAAGGTATCTAGTCACTTCAGCTGCTGAATTCTGGTTGTCAGTCATTTTTCTAAAGACTTGTGAGTAGTTTTAATGATAGTTCAATTTTTCTGGATGTATTGTGAAGCTGCCCATCACTGCCCACCCTCTGCATCCCCATCACTGCCCACACCCCACATTCCCATCTCCGTGCAGGAATTCCTCTCCTCCCATCCGGCAGTGCTTCCCACCCTCACATGCAGCTGCTGCACCCTCGACTGCACGAGGAGCAGGTCCTGCACACCAGCAGTGCCACCAAGCTGTCCCCCAGGGTCCCCACCTCACTGGAGTCCTCCTGCTGATTGATGACGGTGAGGGCATCCTCGGACGCCTGGCGCTTGGCCTCGGCCAGCGCCCGCTCCATCTTGGCGCGCTCGGTCGTGATCAGCTCGTGGGCTTTCCTCTCGGCATCCGACACGGCCTTCTGCAGCTCGGACATGGCCTGGCGCTTCACCTCGTTCACGGCTTCTTCTGGAAGGCGGCAGCCGAGCGTGTGGGGTGTGACAGCGCCCCGGCACGCCCCGTTCCCGCAAAACCACCCCGAATTCCTTTTGCGCCGCTGGCAGCCCAATGAGAGGAGCTGGGGCAGAGCCAGGGATCGGTGCCCACCCCGCACTCACCAGCTTTCCTCCAGATCTCCTCGGGCATGTACCCGGAGAGCGGCCGCGGGGCGAAGTCCCGGTGAGCGTCTGCGAAGGAGAGAGGGGACGCCCTTAGGAGCCGCCACCCCTCGGAACGCGGCCGCCGGCAGCGCCAGACCCCCGGGAGAACGGAACAGCGCGGGCACCCCGGCGAGGGGCGCAGCCCCGGGGGTCAGTACCTAACTGGGGAGCCTCGGCCGAGGAGGAGTTGTGGGGCCGTGCGGAGGGCGGGCTGCCTTTCTTCATGTCCTCGGCGTCGCTGTAGCGCCGGATCCAGTGGTTGAGCTCCTCGCGATCGGCCTCCTGGCACCGCCGCAGCACCGTCAGCGAGCGCCGCGTCTTCTCCACCATGTCCATGATGCAGTTCAGCAGCTGCGGGGGCAACAGCGGGGATGGGGAGGGGGCTCTGCTGCAGGCGGCCGGGGGGTTGTGGTGCCCGGCGCTGGGCAGAGGCGTTCGGGCTGTGCCAGGCTGTGCCAGCTGTGCCAGCTCCAGGGTGTTGTGCTGGCTGTCGAAGCTGGGGATGCTCGGGAGAAAATCCCAATGAGAGACACGGTCAGGATGGAGGGACACACACAGGACGGGGCAGGGACACCACGTACATTATTGAGGTGTTTCCACTCCTCCGCCCACTCCCGGTCCGTGAGCCGGTGGTCGATCACCTCCTCCTGTCGCGTCCCGTGCACGGCTGCAAGGCAAGAGCGGAGCGGGCTCAGCCCCCGCAGGACCCGACTCCTCTCCTCTCCTTTCAGGGGGTCCCAGCCCCGTTCCCCCCGTGCTCGGGGACATCCAGGGCTCGGACCCCTCTCCTCTCCTTTCAGGGGGTCCCAGCCCCGTTCCCCCCGTGCTCGGGGACATCCAGGGCTCAGACCCCTCTCCTCTCATTTCAGGGGTCCCAGCCCGGTTCTCCCCGTGCTCGGGGACATCCAGGGCTCACCCGCTGGGCGCTGGCGCTCGCGGAGCTCGCGGGGGTCGGGGTGCCGGTAGGAGTCCCGGTAGTGGTGTGCCATGGCCATGTCCTCCAGGCGGTAGTGCTGGGGCAGGGGGGGGCCGGCGGGGGGGTGCCCCAGCCCGTTCGGGGGGTGGCTCAGCCCGTTGCTGGGGCTGTAGCGCTGCGCTGGGCTCATGGTGCACGGCCGCTTGCTGAGGTGCTCGGGGTGCAGGGGGTCTCGGTCCAAACCGTTCTCTTTGGTCCTGGACAGAGGACAGGAGGTTGGTCCTCCCCCGGAACAACCTCCCCTTTTCAGGGATGCGTCCCTGAAAAATCCCACACGCCCCTCCCCGGCTGGCACCTGTCTGGCGTCCTCCTCTTGCCGCTCTCAGCCACCTCCAGGAGCAGCTCGGAGGAGTCGATGGGAGAGGAGGCGTTGGCGTCCAGCAGCAGCTGCTCGTGCTGGGCCAGGTACTGGGCCGGGGTCTGCTTGGCCATGCGGGCGCAGTGCAGCAGCTCCCGCTGCAGCAGCGGCAGGTTGGCCTGCAGGGGGGTCACAGTCCAGTCCACAGCCCCAGAGCACTCCCCAAAACAGCCTGGCTGTGCCCCCAGCTTGCCTGGCTCTGCCTTCCCTTTGGGGTCCTGCTCCCTTTCCCCAGGGGATGCCAACAGTGTGCCCAGGGGCCAGGTGAGCTTTTGGGGTAAATGTGTGGCACCCCACAGGGTTCAGACACAACTTCAACAGAGCCCTCCTGCATCCTGGCGAGGGCTGCACAGCATCATCCCTGAGCCAGGTCAGCCACTTTGGCACCTGTGGGACCCCCTGCCCGTGTGGCACCCTCAGCTGTAAGGATCAGCAGTGAACTCCCACCCACCCACCGTGTCCCCCCACAACGCTGCAGCCCCAGGAGCAGCAGGAGTTAAGCAGCAGAACCCCCTTTTGCCCGGCACTCTGGCTGCCAGCCCTGGATTTTGCCTTAGGCAGCTGAGCCGTGGCCAAATCCCATCTGTGGGACACGTTAGCGCCCGAGCCGGAGCTGCAGTTGCGGTGAGCGGGGCCGGACCCTCCCTCCCCTTCCCTTCCCTGCCCGGGGGGGAGCAATCCCACAAAAACAGCAAGTCCCCAGTCTGGGAAGCACGCCGAGCCCGGCTGGTTGCAGTTAGGATAATGAGAAACATCTGGAGCGGGCGGTGGGAACAGCTGGGCTCGGGGTGCCAGGGCGGCCGCTGCGCTCCTGGCACGGGGACAGCGGGGATGGATCCCAGCCTGCCTGGAGCCACAGGGCCACCAGTGCCTGCCGGGGCCTGGGGCTCACCTTTCCCTGCTCCCACGGATGCCAAAAACGCTGCAGACCGGACAGGAGGGGAGGGGGCTCTGCTGTCCCACTCCAGCTCAGCCTGGAGCAAACCACTCCAGCAGATTGCTGTGGTGAGCATGGACCTCCACTCATGGACCCCTGCTCTGGGGGGGCTGGGATGCAGAGGTGGAAAAGGGGCTATTTTTGCACTTTTAAATTATTTATTAATTATATATATTTAATTATTATTTGATTATTATTAATTATTTTAATTATTTAATTATTGCTAACAAGGGACAGGGGACACCAGGCTCAAACATCTGCTGGCAGTGCCAGCGGTGCCAGTCCTGGGTAAATCCCTCTGGAGCAGGGTGACACTGCAGAGTCAGCATGAAATTAAAAGACAAATAAATAAAAAAAAAAAAAGAGGGAATTTTTAATGAATTTCAAATGGCAACCAGCTGGGCCAACCCCTTGCTTTATTGCAAGCAGCCCTGGCCCTGTGTGACTCCACACGTGTGGGGGCACACGTGTGCCTGGGGGGACATGGGCAGACCCAGAGGCAGCTGCCAGCCCCAAAGCCAGCCCCAATGCCCTGTGCTGAAGTGCTGCCGTGAATCCCACCGTGGAGACCCACCTTGAGGAAGGGGATGACGAAGGGTCGCAGCGGGAAGTTGGTGGCCTCTTGGAGCTTGGCGTGAAACTCCTCGATGGTGAGGGTGGAGTTCTGTGGGGACAGCCTGGGCTCAGCACCCCTGGTACAGCCCCCCTGCACCCCTGGGGGACGCTTGGCTGTTCCTCCCCCATTCCTGCTGCTCTGCCAGGCTCACAGGAAAACCACACCCAAGGCAAAACCATGCTCAAGGCTTCACTGACAACACCAGCAGCCAGGACCAACCCTGCAGATCCCGGAGATGCTGGGGAAACAACCCCCTTGTCTCCAGGATTTAGATCAACCTCTTTCCCTTTCAGCAGCATCTCCATCCCCAAAAGAAACCACAGGATCCCCGGATGGGGGGGACCCCGTGGCTGACCCCACGGACGTACCACGAGCCCCAGGACGAGGGTGCGCACCCGCTCCCCGATCTCGGGGGAGATGTCGTTCCCAAACTGCTGCAGGGTGGTGAGGAAGCGCTTGAGCTTGGAGAGCTGGCGGGCACCACAGGCTGGAGGGAGCTGGTGGGTGGACAGGGAGGCGCTGGAGGAGGTGGCTGGGCCGTTGCTGAAGCCGTTGGGGGTGGACGGGGCCCCATTGATGGCGGTCGGTGAGTGGCTGCTCCCGTTCATCACTGGGGAGACAGGAGCGGGGGGTCAGAGCTGGTGGCTGTGCCCTGGCACAGTGGGGATGGTAGGACTGCAGTGTGCTGCTGGGTAATGTGGGGCTGGAACTCCCTAGAAGGCTTCGGGATGCTGGTGAATCCCTGGGGCTGCTTGCTGGACTGGTCCCAGTGCTGTGGGGGCAGTGGGGAAGGAGGGGATGCAGAGCATCCCCCAGCACAGCGAGGGCCTGACCCAGCTCAACAGCCAAGGGAAGGGGCTCCATCCTGCCCCTCTGGGAGCTGCTCAGCACTCCCAGAGAGAACCCAGGAGCCACTTCCCATGGAGCCCAGCCTGGCTTGCAGAACATTGCCACCTCTGTCCCCACTGCTGGTCAGGAAGGACAGGAGCTGCCTCAACACGGCACTGCAGAGATCCAGAGGGGATATCTTGGGGTACCAACCATCAGTGACAGACCCTTCTCTCCTGCACCAGCCTCGCTGAGCACAGGGACCTTTCCCTGGCTAGCATGGGTGACAACACACATCATCCACACCCCAACAGCATGGGTGACAACACACATCACCCATATCCCAACAGCATGGGTGACAACACACATCACCCACAGCATGGGTAACAATACCATGTCCCTGCCAGTGTAGGTAACAACACACATCACCAATGTCCTGGCCATGCAGGTGACAACATGCATCACCCATGTCCTGGACAGCATGGATGACAACATACATTACTCATGTCCTGATGGCATGGGTGACAACACACATCACCCATGTCCCAGTGGCACAGGTGACAATGCACATCACCATGTCTCAACACACATCACCCATGTCCCTGCCAGTGTGGGTGACACCATGCATCACCCATGTCCCAAAACACATCACCATGTCCCCACGGCCCCCAGCATGCCCGTGCTGTCCCTGCTGGGCTCACACCGACCTGGGGCTGCTGTGCTGGGCTGTGCTCTGTTCTGTGAGCAGTGCTGTGCAGTGCTGTGCTCTGTGCTGGGCTGGGCTCTGTGCTGTGCTGTTCAGTGCTGTGCTCTGTGCTGGGCTCTGTGCTGTGCTGTTCTGTGCTGTGTGCAGTGCTGTGCTCTGTGCTGGGCTATGCTGTGCTGTGCTGTTCTGTGCTGTGTGCTGTGCTGGGCTCTGTGCTCTGTGCTGGGCTGTTCTGTGCTCTGTGTTGTGCTCTGTGCTGTGCTGTGCTATGCTGTGCTGTTCTGTGCTATGCTCAGTCCTGTTCTGTGCTGTGCTGGGCTATGCTGGGCTGTGCTCTGTGCTGTGCTCTGTGCTGTGCTATGCCGTGCAGTGCTGTGCTGTTCTGTGCTATGCTCAGTCCTGTGCTGTGCTGGGCTGTGCTGTGCTGTTCTGTGCTCTGCACTGTGCTGTGTGCAGTGCTGTGCCCTGTGCTCTGTGCTGTGCTGGTCTGTGCTGTGCTGTTCTGTGCTCTGTGCTGTGCTGGTCTGTCCTGTGCTGTGCTGTTCTGTGCTACCCTGCCCTGCCCTGCCAGCCCTCCTGCTCTGGGAGCTCCCGCTCGCTCTCGGGCCGGGCAGTGCTGAGGAGCTGCCCAAAATAACCCGGCGGCCACAGCTGCTTTTATTGCGGCGACAGGTGCGCGCCTAAGCTGGACACCACACGTGTCCCTGGGCTGGGGTGGGGCTGGGTTCCATCCCCGGGGCAGGGCGAGGGGCTGCCCGTGGGGAGCGCCCCGGGGGCTGGGCTGTGCTCGGCTCTCTCATGAGAGCGGGTGTTTCATTTTACTTACAAAGACAGACCATCGACCATTTCAAGCAACCATGAAAACGGCCGCGAGGCAGAAACGTCGGAGGGCCAGCGTCTCGATCTGCAAGCAAAATAAAACACGCTATGATGAGAGAGCAGAGGGGGCAGCTCTCAGCCCGGGGCCCTGCACGGGATGCTCCTCACCACTTCTGCCATGAGCAAAGCTGCCAGACCCGCCAGGGACCCGGGTCCCTGCGTCCCACAGCGGCCACAGGGGGGTTCAGGGGATGGATGCTCGCCTGCCTGATAAATCCTGACATTTCGGGGACCAAATGAGGTCCCCCAAGGCCAAGAAAAACCGAAATGCTGTGGTGTCCATGCCAAGCTGCTCTGTGCCCCCAGCCTTGTGTCTCAACCCTCTCCATGCTGAGCTGTGAGGGAGGGGCTGCCTGCACCCCCAGCCTGTGTCCCACATCTCTCTCTGTGCTGAGCGTGGTGCAGAGGCCGCCTGCACTCCTGGTCCCAAATCCCAGACCCGGCCACACCTGGGCTGCCACATCAGCCACAGGCTGGGACTGACACCCAAACCCCCTCCAAGCACAGCCAAACACCAGCTGATTTCTAGAGACCATCCAGAAGCGCTGCTGGAGGACTGCAGGTGTCAGGGGATGGATCCCAGGGGTTGTTTTGGGGTTTTTTCTTCCCCACTGGGGTTTCTCCAAGCAAGAAACAGCTACAAGCATAACCCTTGCACATGCATGTGCCCAGGAAAGTCTCAGCAGAACTGGAGCAGCCACTGGCAGTGGGCACTGCCACTCCTGCCAGGGGCCAGCCTTGTCCCCTGCCTGTCTGGATCCTGCACTGCAGAGCCTTGTCCATCCACGTGCCAGGACAGTGACACTGGCACAGTGACCGACCCCTGGTGCAAAGCCTGCGGGTGTGCAATGAGCCCACGTGCCTCTGGGGGGGTGGCTGTCCCCAGTCCAACTCCAGAGACTGAAACTCCCACCTGGAGTCCCCTGATGCCACCATGCCACAGCCTGGGCAGGACAAGGAGGTCCCAGCCATGGCACTGCCCTGCCACCACTGGGTGCCACATGCAGAGGGACAGATGTGTCCCCACATGCAGGGACCCACCATGGGGCCATCTCTGATGCACAGGGGCTCCTCCAACCACACACCAACATTTGGTGGCAGAAGAGCAGGATGTCCCTGTCCCCAGGGACCTCACAGGGCACTGCTGGCCATGGAAGCAGGAACAGGCTTCAGCCATGCTCGGGAATGTGCACCCAAGGAGAGCCTCCAGCCTGAGCACAGGATGTCCCAGCCAGGTAATGCCACCCATGTCCCAGCGAGGTAATGTCACCCCGTGTCCCAGCTAGGTAACGTCACCCCCAATGTCCCAGCCAGGTACTGTCTCCCATGTCCCAGCCAGTTAATGTCACCCTGTGTCCCAGCCAGGTACTGTCACCCATGTCCCAGCCAGGGAATGTCACCCTGTGTCCCAGCCAGGTAACGTCACCCATGTCCCAGGCAGGTAACATCACCCCCAATGTCCCAGCCAGGTACTGTCACCCATATCCCAGCCAGGTAACACCACCCCCAATGTCCCAGCCAGGTAACGTCACCCCCAATGTCCCAGCAGGTAACGTCACCCCCAATGTCCCAGCCAGGTAATGGTCACCCATGTCCCAGCCAGGTAACACCACCCATATCCCAGCCAGGTACCATCCCCATGTCCCAGCCAGGTAACATCACCATGTCCCAGCCAGGTACCATCACCATGTCCCAGCCAGGTAATGTCACCCCGTGTCCCAGCCAGGTACCATCACCATGTCCCAGCCAGCAGGCGCAGGCTCTGAGGACGCTGCTGCCCGGTGCTGTGAGGAGCTGGGGGGCTGGCAGCCCCAGGCTGTACTCACTGGTGCTGGCTGTGAAGGAGGGGGGCCGGGTGGCCCCCTGGCTGGCGGCGGGCGGCGGGGGCGGCATGCTGGGCGGCGAGGAGCGAGCCTGAGTCTTCACGTCGGCCGGAGAGTCGGGCATGGCGGCGGCCGCGGGCTCCGCGTCACCTGCGGGAGAGGGCACGGCGTGGTGAGCGGGGGTGCCAGGCACGGCTGCCATCCCTGCCAAACAGCTCAGGGGCAGAGGGGACACCTGGGGACCTCGGGCATCTCTGCCCCGCTGCAGAACTCGGGTAACGGGGACAGTGACCGGTGTCCTGTGTGCCGCAGGAGCTGCTCTTCATCTGCACAGTGCTGGGGACAGTGCCCTGTGCAGGGACATGGAGTGCTGGCACTGCAGTGCCAACCCTGCCCCAGCCTGTGTCTCATCACTGCTGTCACAGCACTGCTGTCACAGCACAGCAGCTCCTGACACATCCTGGGAATTCCTGCTGCCCGCTGAGCCCTCAGCATCCCCGGCAGCATCACCCAGGGCTGGCAGAGATTGTGGGATCATTACACCAGTGTTTAGTGGCACCCACACATTCACCAGTGACTGTCCCCCCCAGACCCGAGTGCCCCTGCAAGACCAGATCCTGCAATCCAGGGATCGTGGAGCTCCTGCCATGATCATCACCCCAATGGGCACTGCCACCCCCCTCCCACCCCTGGCAGTGCATTCCCGGGGGAGAGTGCCAGCACCATCCCCTCTGGCCAGCACACAGCCCCAGTGCAGGCTCTGGGCCCCGTGGCTGCCACGCTGCTGGTGATGGGTGGCCACAAGTGCTGGCAGCTGTGGGGATCTGTCACTGTGCCCAAGCCTGGCTCTGGCCAAAGATGGAAGTGACCACCATGGCCACCCCCGGCCATGGGGTCCCCCCTGTGCCCTGGCCTGGCTGATAATCCAATATTCATCCTTAATCCAGGGCAGCTGTGGGGAGATTAATTGAACCTGGGCACAGCACATAAAAGCAGGGCCTCATCCCCACAGAGATGCTCTCGGGGCTGTGCCACAGCCAGGGGCACACAGAGCACCAGAGATGGTGGTAGGAGCCAAAATCTTGGCTGCAGCACCATGGGTATCCCTCTGTGGATATCTCAGGATATCCCTCTCTGACCCCTCACACTGGAATGCTGCAGACACCTGGATGTGCATGCTCCAGTTCAAATTCCTCACTCCCTTCTCCCTCCCCAGCCACAGGAGAAATCTCAAGACCACGCAGCTTCCCTCCCCCCAAAACCTCAGTTTCCTTACAGGGCCTGCCAGAGTAAATGGTTTGTTTCAAAAAAACACCTTTTATTTTCCTTTTCATGAAAATGTCCATCTCTGGGCAGAGCTCTGCCAGCCTTCCAGGCTTCTCCCATCACTCAGCAGAGCAGGATCCAGCTCTGACAGCAGAAGACGAGCCCTGAGTGTGCACAGAGTGTGAGGGGACACAGCTGCAGCACCTCCATCCCACCTGATCCTTGCCTGCATCCCTGGCACCATCCCTGTCCTTGTCACAGCCCTGGCAGCATCCTTGCCTGCATCCTGCAATGGTCCCTACTGCATCCCCATCCCAGCTCCAGTGCCCCTCGCTGCCCTGGCTCCCCACACATTCCCACACCAAGGGGAAAACATGGATACACTCATCCTGGCACTGACATGGCTTTTCCACAGCTTCCCATCAGCAGGAAAGTTTCCATGAAGCTGAGCAAGCACTCAGGGAAATGGGGCCTGGTTCTGGTTTTTCTTGTGTTTTCTTTTTTTTAAGTTTTAAATTTCTCCCCGAGGTGTTTGCAACCCAAACACGGCCAGGCAGGCACAGGAATGGTCCCAAATCCAATGGGATAAAAAGCTTGGAATGCCCAGAGAGCCCAACCCAGGTCCTTTGCAGGAGGGCAAAGGAGGTTTTGGGGAGCAAAGTACAGCCTCCCCTCAGCACCTTCAAGCAGCGATTCCCCAGCACAACTCCAACTCCACTGGAATTATTTTTCCCTCTATTTTTTTCTCTCTTTGGGGTAATTTGTCCCAGCCGCTCGGGGCCGTGTCTGTTTTCCTCCATCTGGTTTCCATTAGGTCTGTGCAGCCCAGATGAATAAGTAATAATATAAAAATAAAAGGATTAGTATTTTCTCCTGGGCTGGCTGCAGCGGCTGTTCCCCACCCTGCCCCCCGGGGCCAGGGCATGCCGGACCCCCGCACACCCCTGTGTGGCCCCGAGCCCTGTTTGTCACAGGGCAGGGTTTACCCTGCTGGGGTGACACTGTCACACATTCCGGTGGGCACAGGGACAGGAGCAGTGCCGCAGGGATGGGGCTGGCAGCCACCCCAGCCAGGCTTTTGCTGCTTCCCACAGCCCCAGGGAGCCCATCCAGCCACCCCCAGCCCGGGGTTCTGCCTCCTCCCTGGGCAACAAGTGGGATGTGCCAGCTCGGGGATGAGTGAGGAGCACCAGGGGCGGCTGCTCTGCTCTGCGTTCCCCAGGGATGGGGATGAAGCAGGCACGGAGCTGCCCTGGATGTGGCCACTGGAAAGCTCCGGCTGCCTGCAGGCACAGCTTCCCGGGTAAAGAAGGGGTTAAAGGGAATTCAGCGCCCAGCATCCTTCATGCTCTCCAAATGGCCACAAATGAAATCCAGATGCTGGAGGCGACGTCTCCCCAAGCCAGGCTGCCTCCGAAACAAAGGCAGGGAAGCATTCCTGCTCCTCAGCTGCCGCAGCCAGCGGGGCCAGCAACAACTCCCCGATAAGATGGCAGGGCCGGAGCTGTCCCAGCTGGAGCAGCTTTGGGAGCGTGCAGTGCCTGAGGCAGCAGCGCCAGCGCCAGCCCCGCAGAGCTGGGGGACCTCAGGGCACCATCAGCTCCCTCCTCCCCTCCACCCATCCCGATCCCCTCTTTGGGATCAGCTCCTTCCACCCTGCATCATCCTCATCCCCTCTCTGGGATCAGCTCCTTCCACCCTGCACCATCCTCATCCCCTCTCTGGGATCAGCTCCCTCCTCCCCTGCACCATCCTCATCCCCTCTTTGGGATCAGCTCCTTCCACCCTGCACCATCCTCATCCCCTCTTTGGGATCAGCTCCTTCCACCCTGCACCATCCTCATCCCCTCTCTGGGATCAGCTCCTTCCACCCTGCACCATCCTCATCCCCTCCCTGGGATCAGCTCCTTTCACCCTGCACCATCCTCATCCCCTCTTTGGGATCAGCTCCTTCCACCCTGCACCATCCTCATCCCCTCTTTGGTGACAAAGGTGACAAGAGGCAGCTTGGAGTTGACCCCCAGTTGCAGCTGGAGCAGCAGAAAGCAGAGTGCAGTTCTGGCTGCTGACAGGAGGTGGGTTTAGGTGGGATATTGGGAAGGAATTCTTCTCAGGTGCCCAGAGCAGCTGTGGCTGCCCCTGGATCCCTGGCAGGGTCCAAGGCCAGGCTGGACAGGACTTGGAGCAGCCTGGGCTGGTGGAAGGTGTCCCTGCAATGGCAGTGGAGTGAGCTGAGCTTTAAGGCCCCTCTCAATCCAAACCATTCCATAATTCCATGATGATGCTGGAGGGATGCTGCCCACCCGTCACCAGGGTGTCCCAGATGCTCATTTTGGGGAGCCAGCCTAGCAGGGAGCAATCCACACCCAGCACTCATCAGCACAAACGAAATCCTTTAAAAGTAAATCCAATTAATCAAAGTCTGCACAATTCATAAAGGAGCCCAGACTCAGCCAGCTCCAGGCCTGGGGAGCCCCTGCAGGTCATCCCCACCTTTCCCACCTGAGACAGGTCCTGTGCCACTGGCCCAGCTGGGACACCTCCCACCAGCACAATTCCAGGCTGAAGCAGATTTCCCCACGCTCAGGTACATCCCAGTTTGCTTTCTGAGCCCCCACATCCCCCAGAACGCTGAGTGATGGGGGAAGCCTGGAAGGCTGGCAAAGCTCTGCCCAGAGATGGACATTTCCATGAAAAGGAAAATAAAAGGTGTTTTTTGAAACAAACCATTTACTCTGGCAGGCCCTATAAGGAAACTGCACTGCTGGCAGATGCCCCACGGCAATGCCCTCCCTCAGCAAGTCCCAACCCCCTGGTCCCCTTCATCCTCCCACGGTGTGGCAGTGACAGCAGGGACAGCAGCACCCACAGCCAGGCTCTCCACGCACCCCAAGCCCCCAAATCCCAGTTTTCAAGCCAAAACATCCACCCAGGGACCCAAAGCAGCTGGCTCGGTGCCACCAAGGCTGTGGCCAGAGGTGGGGGGATGGGGATGGGTTTGATTTTTCCCCGAAACAACAACAAAAAAGCCAAAAAAAAAAAAAAAAAAAAAAAGGAAGGCGCCCTCTCTGTTTTACAAGCCTTCATTTGCTATTGTTTATGTAAACAGGTAAATTGTTTCGTATCTCAATTAAAAACATCTGCCACATAAATGAATACCAATTAACTCATCCTGTTTTTAATTACTCTGTTAATTACACACAGGCAGCAAAAAGGATGGCAGGGGAATAGGGAAAGCATGCTTACACCCCCCCTTCCCACCTTGCTCTTGGCAAGGATCCGAAATGTGCCCAGATAATGATGGATTAAGGTGAAAGCCGTGGCTCCTGGCCAGCTCTGGCGTCTCACAGAGGGATTTCCCGGGACCCTCTGGAGAGGTTTCGGGAACCCCAAGCCCCGCGGGATGCCCCGAGGTCACCTCATCCCACACCGGGTGGCACAGCCCCACTGGCACTCCCGGTGCCAGCCCCGCGCTCCTTCTCCAAACGTGTCCACGGAGAGAGAGCGAAACTTTGGGATGGCAAAGGAGCAAAGAGCCAACATCCTCCTGGACCGAGAGCATCCCCGTGCTGCCCCCGGGAGCGCTGCTGGCACCAGGGCTCGCCCCCTGCGCGGGGTGGGTGCCATCCCTGGCGAGGGACCCCGGGCGCCGCCGGCCCCCCCGGCTGCGGGAAGCTTTCCAAGCGAGCAGATGGGGCAGGGAGCGGCGGCAGGAGGAGGAGGAGGAGAGCAGAAAAGGCTATTTTCTCACGCTACATATTTTACAAGTCGAACATTTTGTGCATTTCAGCCCTGCCTGTAAAAGCATCTCGGCCTCAGCCCCGGGACTCGACGGCGGAGCCTGTGAGTCAACAGCGGCTGGCGACGACGTGGCTGCTGGGAGGAGGGTCCCCCCCGAATAGGGACAGTTGGGGGGGTCCCTCTGACTTATCGGCCAGCAGAACCCGGCCAGGGCACAGTATTTGCTGCAGTGTCGTGCCCGCTGCCACCGTCGGATTCATCCCACCGGGGTGGCACAGGCAGGTGGGCACACACACACACCCTGCTGCTCCCCAGCTGCCTTACACTCCTGGAAATTAAATATCCTGGCTAAACACCAGGAGTAAACAGTGCCGCGGGCAGCCCGGAACACCTGGAGAGGAGCAGGGCTGGCGCTGACCCTGCCGGAGCTTCCCCCACCCAGGAAACACCCACGCCTGGGCTGCACCCCGAAACCAGCCCAAAGCACTGCCAAAGGAGCACCCCGAAACCAGCCCAAAGCACTGCCAAAGCGGCACCCCGAAACCAGCCCAAAGCACTGCCAATGGAGCACCCCAAAACCAGCCCAAAGCACTGCCAAAGCGGCACCCCGAAACCAGCCCAAAGCACTGCCAAAGCGGCACCCCAAAACCAGCCCCACGCCCCGGTCGGGGATTTTAGTGCACAGGGATTCTCTGCCCAAAGCACTGCCAAAGCGGCACCCAAAAACCAGCCCCACGCCCCGATTTCTGCAGCCCTGGCACGGGGATGCTCTGCCCAAAGCACTGCCAAAGGAGCACCCCAAAACCAGCCCAAAGCACTGCCAAAGGGACACCCCAAAACCAGCCCCACGCCCCGATTTCTGCAGCCCTGGCACGGGGATGCTCTGCCCGAAGGTGGCCCCGGTGGCTGGCGCAGGGACAAGCGGCACACGCAGCGGGCTCGGGGCGGCCTGGAGGCAGAGAGTGGCCGGGGAAGGGAAAGCTCCCCCTCCACGCCCTGGAGAGGTCCCCGCAGCGTGGGAACGCCGAGGCGCCGGCGGCTCCCCAGGGACCCCGCGCAGATCCTGCCCCGCAGGCGCCGGGCTGGTACCGGCTCCGAGGGGGTGCCGGATCCGGCCGTGCCTCCAGGCTGCTGCCTCACCGACTCTTTGTCTATTTTTGAACGGCGGGCTCCGTTTCAAGGCGATTTTGCCCATGTGAAATTGAATCAAAGAACACAGGGAAAAAAAAATAAAAATATTAATGGGAATTTTGCAAAATAAACAGGAAATCCCTGGGATGTTTTCTGGTCAGCATCTTCCGAAGGAAAGCTGGGGGTTTGTCAAGGTGGGGTTCCCCCTGGGGAGCCTGAGCACAGCGGGAGGGACGGCAGAAAACAGCTTCAGGAAATCTAAAAATAACCCCAAACGCGGCAATGGCACTAAGGCCAGGGCAGCCGGGCAGGGGGTGTCCTCTGTGCCACCAGCCTGTTCTTGCTGACAACGATTGATCCCACTTTGGGGACTCCTGTCTTTCCCGTCCTGCTGGGCAGCTCAATCCATCTCCCACGTGAGATCCAGCCTGGACAGCATCCGACCTGCAGCACCGAGCATCCCCCCGGCCCCAGCAGCAGCGATTAAGCCCAGCTTAACCCTTGGGCTGTCCCTGGTCCCTCCCAGCCCCGTTCACAACACCCGGCTCTGAGCTGCCCCAGACCTTGGCTGTGCTGCTCTGGCTGGGGGCTGGAGAGGGTCGGTGCTGCTGTGGGGGGATTTGTGTGTCCCCAGGGCCAGCACTCCCTGGCAGCGCTGCACGTCCTGCTTGACTCGCTGCCAGTCCACTGACTCACACTAACAGCTACAATAACAAATATTTATGGGGTGCCTCTTCTCCCTGGGGCTCCCACAGCACCCAGACACCTTCCCGAGGTGGCTGCAGGACAGGGGACCCTGCAGAGCCCAAGAGCTCCCAGACTTCAGCAGGGATTTACTGGGCAGGGAGCAGAGCCCAGACCCCATTTCCACGGCACAGCCAGACACCCACAGGACCCACAACGCCTGGATCGTGCCGGGGGTTTTCCACACGTGCAAACACCCATGGCTCAGAAGCAGAATTCCAGGAACGTCAGCAGAGACCTGCCAGCCCCAGGCTCCCCGTGGGACCTGCCAGAGCCCCCTCCTGAAGTGGGGCTGAGCCCCAGAATATTTTTGCATCCTGCAGCCTGGAAGTTCCTGATGTAAGAGGCAAATCCGGCACCCACACGAGGCCTCCCCACTGCCCAAACCCGGCAGCCACCCCACGCCAGCACCCAGAGCCACGGGAGAACAGCTTCTGATAAAGAACAGCCTCAAAAGCCACTCTCTGGCTTTCCTCCCCTACAAACCAACATCTGCACTCAGATTTTCCAAACAAAACACAGCCAACATCTGTCTGCTCCCGGGTAAAACCTCACCTGCCAGCATGGGAGGCAGCCGGCACGGAAAACCCCCTTGGCACAGCCAAGCTCACCTCCACTCGCCTCCCCAACCACGGAATTTCTCCCTGCGTGGAAACTCTCAGCACGGGGACCTGCCTCACAAACCTCCGAGGATCCAAGAGCCCACCCCAGGCGGCAGCTCAGCTCCGTGGGGCTCCTCACCCGAGCACCGAGGCTGTCAGCATCCTCCCCGGCTGCTGCTCCGTGTTTGCCGTGGCATTTCGGGATGGTTCCCCCATTTCTCCATGCCCTGTACCACAGCAGAGCTCACCCCACCGCGGCGCCGAGCAGACGGATGTTTGCAGAGTGTCTTCAAGTCGCTCGACAAAGGAGCAGGGAATTAATATTCCTTTTAATTAAAGGCAGAAAAATCTCTTTGTTCCTGAACAGAGAGAAAACAACAGAGGGAAGAGCTCAGAAGCTCTTCCTAAGCTGGAGACGAGACCATCGCTTGGAATCAAAGACACTGTCAACGCACACGTGACCTCGAATTAAAAAAACAAAATGAAACGCAGCAGCGGCAGCGGCTCCTCTCCGACAGCGAAGGAAAGTTGCAAAGTTTTTCTTGGCTAATAGAGGGGAAAAAAAGAATTCCAAGAAAAGGTGTGTTTAGCTAGAGAAACGCTCTGCGGTATCCGAAGGCACCATCCAGCGGCGAGGAAATGACGGGAGGAGCTGGTTGTGCTCCGGCTCGGTGTCGCGGAGGAGCCCCCGAGGAGCGCGGGGCTCCAGCCCCGCTCCATCGCTCCGCCGGCAGCACTCCCTCGGCAGAGCCGGGCTGCCCGGCTCAGCGTGATTCCAACGGGAAGGCGAGAGCAGGCGGTGATGAACGGCAGCGCTGGAGCCTCCCGAGCCAGCCTTCCTTCCCAAATCCACATCCAAACAAACGTCCAGAGAGCGGCTCTGCTCTGGTTCCCAGCACAGCCCCGTGTCCCCAGCACGGACCCGCGTCCTCGCACACAAACACAGAACGAAGGGCGCTGGAAGTTCCCAAAGCAGCCCTGCGATTCCTCCCGCAAACTCTCCCGAGCGGGTCAGCGCCTCCTCGCCACCACGCACGGCTCCGGCTCCAGCTCCAAGCCCGCGGCAGCCGGAGCGGGATGCGGAGCTGGCGGGCACAGAGCAGGGATGCGGGGATGACAAAGAGTTGGAATGCTGGGCAGGAGTCGGGAGCCACAACCCGGAGGGGGGGTCTGCTGGGGGGTGGGCACAAACTCGCGTGGGTTCCCGGGGACCCTCGGGAAACGGCGACGGGGGACACGGAGGGGAGAGCAGGGAAGAGGGGTGCGTAGGAGCGGGGCCCACGGGCGCGGCGATCCCGCTCCCGCTCTGCCTCCGCCGCGGAGCCGTTCCGAGCGCTGGGCCCGCTCGCCCGGCTGTGCCCCCGCTAGCCCCGGCTGTGCCCCCGCTAGCCCCGGCTGTGTCCCCGCTCGCCCCGGCTGTGTCCCCGCTCGCCCCGACTGTGCCCCCGCTCGCCCCGGCTGTGTCCCCGCTCGCCCCGACTGTGCCC